>JAJHJA010000032.1:0-249959 GCA_021202915.1 Heliconius himera
TGAAAACGAAACGCCTACATAGAGTTCAAGTATTCAAAAGTTGATAAATTATAAATTAGTTCGTTATCAAAACTATTGAGGAATTCAGTTAGTTGGATAGATAATCTAATAATAGTCACACAACTGGTTTCTTTAAAACTAGTTTCCCATAATACCTATGATAATCAATTATAGAAATAGAATAGACTTTATTGCACACATAAAATAAAGAAATATGTAAAATGAAAAACAAATAAAAAAAGGAAAACATGTATACAAAGGCGGTCTTATTGCTTCAAGCAATCTCTACCAGACAATATTTGAAACATTACGAATTAGTTGTAATGAGGAAAAGGGGTACAACGTCTCAGTGCAAATTTTATTTAAAGAAATTTAAAATATAATAAAACAAATCAATACGAATAGACTTACAATTATATATAAATACAGTCAATTATATGTAAATACGTAAATAATAATCATTTTTATATACTATATTTCCCTTTATTCTTGTATAATAATTATATAATTTTATTTTATTACATAGCAATTATCATACAATTTATGTATGATACATGATATTAATTGGTAATATTCATTTGATTCAGATTAGTTTTTTTGTTCAATTACATATTTACTATGGTTTTTTATTCAAATCGACTGAATTCTAAAAACATTAAAGGAATCCGAAATCATTACCCTCAAAAATGTTCATTTAAAATCAATTAAACTATTTGTGCACCTAATAGTAGCTCAGATATCTCAGTCACTATGAGACTGTTCGAAGTATTCGTAATATTCGTAATTATAATACAGAAAAAAATCTGCGCGGAGAAAATGAAGCTCCTAGATCGTCCAGTACTGAACTTTACAGAGATAGCGGCAAAATACAACTATAAAACTGAAGAATATGAAGTAGTTACTGAAGATGGCTACATCCTTAGACTCTTCCGTATACCTGGACGACTTGAAATTCCCATTTTAATTATGCATGGTCTAACTGATACAAGTGACACGTGGTTGTTAAGAGGACAATCTTCACTTGGCATTACCTTAGCCAAATTTCAATATGACTTGTGGTTCGGAAACGTTCGTGGTAATAAATATTCTAGACGTCACGTTACCCTTGATCCTGATAAAGATTCTACTTTCTGGGACTTCAGCTTTCATGAGCATGGCTATTATGATTTGAGCGTCATGATTGATACAGTTCTATCAAAAACTGGTGCACCAAAAGTGAATGCAATAGGTTATTCTCAAGGCAACGCTATATTTTACGTTTTAGGGTCATCAAGGCCGGAATATAATGAAAAAGTAAACTTAATGATAGCGCTGGCGCCTATTTGTTACTTAACTCACATACCACCACCCTTATCTCTTTTAATAAAGGTAGCCCCAGAAGTTAATGCCGTTGTAGAGGCTTTCGGCATAAATGAGGTTTTTGGCGACGTTTCCATATCAGGCAAACTAGAGGACATACTATGTAACAATATTATAACTGGATATCCAATTTGCTGGCTTGGGACGATTATGCCCACGACAGGGTTTGATTTAGCACAGTATGGCCTCAAATTTTACAGTTTAGTTACTAAATATTTTCCATCGAGCTCTACGAGAAAGAACTTCTATCATTACGCTCAAGTGTCACGTCGGCGAAGTTTTTCTAGATATGATTATGGTCCAGAAAAAAATATGAAGGTTTATAATTCCATTATGCCCCCAGATTATAATATGAAGAAAGTTACTATGCCTGTAATTTTAATAGCTGGGAAAAACGATAAGATAGCTGTTTTGTCTGACGTAGCTACTCTGCGGAAGGAATTACCTAATGTAAAAAATTATATCCTAATAAAAAGAGATGAAATGAATCATATAGACTTCGTATGGGGTAGAGACATGAAGGATTATTTGTTTCCTCATATATTTGAAGCATTAGGAGCAAACTAATAGTTTATTTAATTAGCCAATGTAAGATTACAAGAAGTTAAGCTGTACCATAACTATATCAATAAACAGTATATGTATTACAATATATTATTTAAGATCTTTTCCAATAAAATGTAAATATATAAACAACAATTAAGTTTAAGTATATAAGGCCATGGCGCAGGGGCACAAAGTGTAACTATAAACGCAACGAACAGGTTGTGATTCCCTCGACTCGAGGGAACGAAATATTTAATATTTTCTTCACTCTGGTGTCGAGACACAGCGCGGCGTTGAGTTCCGCCACTCAACACGCAATGCCTCTAGAATTCGGCAAAAAATAAGGAACGGAGTGTCTTAACAATAGGTGACGCTAAAAAAATAAAAAAAAGTATAGTCTGCGCAAAAACTGACAATTTATTGAGTTTCTACTGACTTTACATTGAGTTATCATAACGTATTATATAAAAATCATGGTGTTTATAAATTTAATTTACACTTGCAAAAATCTACGTGTGTGTGAGAAAGTCAACTAAAGCAAATTCGAAAGAATACAATTTAAATTTATTTTTTAAAAATAAGCTTTCTAGACGGTTTTATTTTTCATGGTCTATTGTATTTACAAATTCAAACCTTTGATTAGATACCCATGTTAAGTAATTCAAGCAAGGTTTTCTCTTGGTACGTTTTGTTGCTGCGACCATTTTGTGCTATTGGTTGTCAATTTTATTGACATCATAACAGAAATTTGAAATTTGAAATCCAAATTTCAGCTCAATTGGAATAATGGAAAGTGGATCAAATTGAGCGTGCAAAATTTCACATACAGTAAAACAGCAAGTCAGATAGAAGCTTATAATAAAGAAAAAAATACCTATAATATTAATCTATACTTATAATAAAATCGTAACGGATCGGTATCTCTACGAGGAAGATATATGAGAAAATATGTAATTGGTAGCATTTAAGAACCATAAGAAACCAACCACCATAGAAAGATTTTTTGAAATTTTGTCTGTTTGTCTGTTCGTTTGTACACGCTCAGAAATAGGTTAACCGATCAAATTGCAGTTTTGTTAAAATAGTATAACGTTTATTATTTATGAACCGAAATGAAATAAAACAAACACTAAATGTTAGAGGAAGTTTGCCAAAATACAATAGTGAAAACTGTAATTAAATGAGTTAAGTCGCTTCTGAAATTAGCGTGAATAAACGCACAGACAAAACTACAAGCAGACAAAAAAATAAAAAACATTGTTTTGGGTTCTATTACAATATTAAATACCTCCAGAAACATTTTTTCTTAAATATCTTCCATATACATTGAACGATAATTTACGATTATATTATAAGGAGATAATTAGAATAGATAAAGATGTTGTTCAAGCGCGCGAAGCCCTAGTATAAAATATAACAATCTAATAACCTTAATAAAGCTAATATCGATATTGTACCACATATTGTCGAACACATTGTTTCGCACGAAGGCCAAGTACCAGTTGAAGTAAATATTTCTAATACGCAAACAAAAGTTGAACCCAAACCTAATAAGGAAACGCTTGCTACGCCTTTTGTGCTGCAATGATAAAAAATATTAATGGTATGAGGGTATCAATTCGTCCGCCTCCCCGCTTGTCTATGAACATAAAATTTATACAGCATACATAATGAGTATATTAAATGGTTCCGATAAATTAATTACTTAAATTAAATATGGATGTCTACTAATATTTTTTTCACGTTTTTTTTTTGGTAATTTTTAATATTGCGTGGCTTAAGTTTATCCTTCCCAGTTATTATCGTTTCGACCTTTGAGCGTTGACTACCGTTGGTGTTAGCAAGAATAAGTAAATTTAATTTTTTTTTTTCTAACAAACGAGTTCACGTTAGGCGATATATAATCTAAACAGGTTTCAGCTTAACAAAACACATTAAAGGAACCCAAATACGTGTGAATTTAAAATCGATTGATACATTTCCATGTCAAAACAGTATAACGCCGTCATTATGAGAGTTTCACGTTTCTTTCTGATTTATGTAATTATTATTCAAACTAAAATATTTGCTAAAAATCCGGCGCCCAATTTTATCGAACTGGCCGCAAAATATGGCTATAAAGCTGACCAACATGATGCTGTGACTGAAGACGGGTATATTTTAGGAATGTTTCACATTCGCGGGACTCGAGGGCTTCCAGTATTAATTATTCACGCAGTGACAGATACTAGCGACTCCTGGTTGCTGAGAGGAGAAAGGTCATTCGGCATCACGGCAGCCAAGAAAGGATATGACGTTTGGTATGGTAACGTCCGCGGCAATAGATATTCTAGACGTCACGTTACACTTAATCCAGACAAAGATGCTGCGTTTTGGGATTTTAGCTTCCACGAACACGGATATTTTGACCTCGCGACGTTTATTGATACGGTTTTAAATCTAACTGGTGCTCCAAAGTTAAATGTAATCGGCCACTCGCAAGGTAACACTGTGTTTTACATATTGGGGGCCACGAGACCTGAATATAATGATAAAATAAATGTGGCTATGGCGCTAGCCCCTATTTGTTTTTTAAGCCATGTTACACCGCCTTTATCAATTGTGATAGATTTGGCGCCGATAATAAACGCAGAAGCGAAGGCAGTTGGTGAAAATGAGCTTTTTGGAGAAGTAACGCCTACTGGAAAACTGGCTGACTTAGTATGCAGAGATATGCCTTTTAGATACATTATTTGTGCATTCGGCATACTATTTCCTATGTTCGGTTGGGACCCTGAGGAGTTTGGACCAGAATTCTTTGATGTTACTACGAAACATTTCCCTTCAAGTACTTCAAGGAAAAATTTATATCACTTTTCCCAACTGTCACGTCGTCGAAGTTTTTCAAAATACGATTATGGGCCCGGTAAAAATATGGAGCTCTACGGTACTTTGATGCCACCAGATTATAATTTAACCAAAGTGACAATGCCATTGGTTTTAATAGTTGGGAAGAACGACAAGATATCTCTATTGGCAGATGTGGCCACTTTGAGAGTGTCTTTACCAAACGTTAAAAAATACATTCTTATTGAAAGAGAATCTATGAATCACTTAGACTATGTATGGGGCGAGCATATATCGGACTATTTGTTTCCACACTTATTTAGAGTATTGGAAGAATATGAATGATTGTATACGATTAATTTATTCTTTATAAAATAATTTAAGTAAAACTGAAATTGAAAACCAAATAACATGTATTTATTTTGTAAATAACATTATATGAAACTATAAATATATTTATTTAATATATCAAGGTTATTTTTTACTTTTTCTAACACAGAATGCTAATTTTTATTTAAAGCACTAATATAATTATGAATAGAATGAAAAAATATATATATCTGTACAATTGGATCTACTTCTATGTCCCTGACTAGTTATAAAGTATTTATTTCGTAAATTGTAAAATTCAAAATATAATTTATTCAATGTATATAATGCATATTATTTAGCCGCGGCGCAGGGCACAAGTACGTCACTGTAAACGGGGACTGGTTGCGGGTTCGATCAACTGAAATATTTAATATTTTCATTTCTTCGCTCTGGTGTTGAGGCAAAGTGCAGCGTTGAGTTCCGCTACTCGACACGCAATGCCTCCAGAATTCGGCGGACAGTAGGGAACGAAGTGTCTTAACTCTAGGTTCCCTCTGCCTACTCTGCTGTGTGCGGGATACAACGTGAAGCTGATTTATTTATTTGTTGAAATAGATTTTTGCAAGCACTTTTTTAACTTTCGAATAAACAATAATAAAGTTACCACTTCCCGCTCAGTACTACAAAGTCCCGTTATACCTGTATATGGAAATATCTGCGCTCCTTTTACGGGAGCAGCATATAGAGTAGAATATTTCAAACCCATACCTAAAGAAATTAATCAAGATACCTCAATAGTTTAGACGTAGATTTATTTTTTCATTTCACGATGTTTACCCATACTGTATTATGAGTGACGCAGTTACGAATAGATAGGCCAATATCGTAAGCACCTACTACTACAAAAATACTACTAAGCGTTGCCGATCTGCTCCTCGCCATTCTCAAAAACAAACTAGAACAAGAAAGTGATATTTCTCGTAATATTTTACGCAATTTAACATGGCCGGAATTACCTACGACTCGATTTCGTGAATGAGGCGTGTGCGGCGTTATCGCTTTGATAGGTTTGTGTCTGTGGGTGCCATTCTTGACAAATGGCGTTTTATTTTACAACGATAATATTATTAATTAATTGTTTGAAAAAATCACTTTTGTTTTAATTATATTAGGTTTTTATAGAGTAGTTAAAACTGTGGTTTCATTTAAAGTGGTGATGACAAAAACACTCTGTATATAACAGTAGGAAATGTTAATTATAGTAATAAAATCTAGTTTTAGAGTCATTATTTAGATTTATAAAGTATTGTTATAAAATATCAAAATTATGAAGAGAACGTTGACCAAATGTTTGTAGTGTTTTTTTAGCTTCACGCTGTATCACCACACACAGGAGAATAGGCAAAGGAACCTAATGTCAAGACAACCCGTTCCTCATTTTCCGAATTCTTTGCCACGACAACAGAGCAAAGAAATGAAAGTTTTAAATAATATTTCCTCGAGTAGGAATGGAACCCACAACCTGCCTTGTTTACAATCACACCGCACAAGCTTGTGCGCCACGACTGCCTCAAATATAATATTATATTTTTTTTACTTTAAAACTGAACACTACACACAAAACAGTCGTGTATTAAAACGAAATATAACTCACCAGCAGCTATCCAAACAGCGAAACGCAGCCAGGTCATGTAGTCCAGGTTGAGCATTAAATACACGTTGATGAGAATACTGAGACCCGGCAGCCACGGCACTAGCGGTACCTAACATATAATAAAGCTTTTATAAATATTAGGAACTACTTACAGTTTTTATTTTTTAGCTTCACGCTGTATCCCGCATATAGCAGGATAGGCATAATAAACCTAGTGTTAGCACCACGTAATTGCGTGTTGAGTGGCGTAACTCAACGCCGCGTGCAAATAAATGATTAATAGGTTAAATTTAAATAACTCTATAACAATTATAATATTGAATATTAATATCACGCAGCTTCCTGGCAATAACTAATGATACATCAAACTTAAGGTCACACATATGAAAATATTTTTTTTATATTTAACTAACCTTACTAACTGTGACCTTTAAACGTTAAGTTAAGTGATTTATTGCTTTCGACGCAAAAATAACATTTTAAAGTTATATGTAAAAAGTTATAAAAGAAAATGAAAACCTGTGTTTCGCTCGAGGCTTTACGCGTGAGCGAGTAAGCTACACGATTACTGCTATTTCAATAATTTTAAGTAAATAATAATTATGACATCCCATGCTCCAATTTATTTTAATGCAACGGATGAAGTGCGCCGCCGCACGTCTTCGTCTGTTTGAAATATAGGAATATTTATTTTAATGTCAAGTCTGGTGAGGCTGGACTCTAATATCAATTTGTATATACTCATATATATATGAATTATACCTACATATGTAAACAATACATATACGTAAATTTTCTTTTTGAAAAACTTCTTTATATTAGTTATTTATTTGTGAAAATTACAATGTAATCCTTTGTATATTTTGATAAATTTAAGGATACAAAGGCTTATTTTCATGTTTTTTTTATGTAAAGATAAAGATATGGAGGCGATTGAGGTGCAGTGGAACAGCGCCTAACTATTAACATGGGTAATCCAATGGAAAGAGGGGAACGTATATAATAAACACTAGGTTCCATCTACCTACCCTGCTTACTATATGGGATAAATTTTGAAACTAAAAAAGGGGTAATAAATATTAAAAATACTTACAGAAAATGCCAATTTCTTTTCGGAAACAGGTTGACAGGATATAATATACAGCGTGGCGACAACCAGCACTGCGCTTATTGAAAGTAGGATGGTGGGTGACGTCTCGCCATTTAATATGTTTAAACCGTGGGTGTTTATACAGTGCATCATTATTAGACACCATATACCTGTGGAATGAGAAAATATATTTGGAAAAAATTGATAATATTATTCCTTCTAACATTATAAAAGAGAATTTGTTATCATGGATTGTTGTTCCACTTTCACGCAAAAACTACTGATGGACTTTAGATGAAACTTTACAATAATATAGCATATACATAAGAGCACAAGCAAGGGTAGTTACAGAGAATCTAGTCAATCACAACCTTTCCGTATTCGACTTTCCATCTGAATTCGAGATGTTGCGTGTTGTATGGCGAAACTTAACGTTGTACTTTGTAACAAAAGTTACTATCGAAACTTTCGTATATGTAACGCTGATTACGGTTACGGCACTTTCATAAGTTTCGATAAAATTTATTACCACGATATTCGTACTGGTTTTGGGGTATTCCCTAGTTTCGATAGATAAGCTAAAAGTCAACGATTTGATATACATACATTTATGACAAATATATAACGCTGTTGTATAAAATTAAAATGCCGAAGGTCACATAGACATATTTTTTGGCTATAATACAAAAATATTTTTAAGCGAGCGAAGCACCGTTTGGGACCCTAGTATAATATTAGGTTTATTATGAAATGAGAAATATAACGACAAAACTCAGAGCAATGTAAATCGTTGAGATTTTAGATATTTTGTGTGTTTTTATATAATTATTTTTAGACGGTAGTTGTGGAAAATATTAAAATAAAAAAAAATAATAAAAATATTTTTTACAACAATATTTTTAAATAAAAATATTTTAAAGTTCAAATTTTCGTTTATGATTTTTCATGATTGAGGCCAGCCAGGGGCACAAGTGTGTATCTGAAAACTCGACTGGTTGTGAGGATCGAACCCCACTCGAGGAAATGAAATATTTATTTAAATTTATATTTTCATTTCTTCGCTCTGGTGTCGAGACAAAACGCTGCGTTGAGTTCCGCCACTCAACACGTAGTGCCTCCAGAATTTAGCGGAAAGTGAGTAACAAAGTGTCTTAGCATTAGGTTCCCTCAGCCTACACTGTTGTGTGCGGGATAGCTGCAGCAGCGTAGAGCTGATTGATTTTTATTTTTTTCACAAGAGAGTCGTTCATGTTAAATTGATATTTATTTCTCCCGAATGACTAAACTATATACAACGCCACAAATATATATATATATATATATATATATATATATATATATATATATATATATATATATATATATATATATATATATATATATATACGCCATAATATAGTCTTTAAATATTAAAAACAGTAAAACAATAATACAATCATTTAAAAAAAAGTCACTAAGCATCGAACGCCATACCATACAAAGTGACAAGTGCAGCAACAAGAGCCGCACTGAGCCTAGTGGGTGTTGTGTGTTTGTCTTTGTTTATCAGCTGTTTTATCACACCTCGCACTGATAATGATAAGGGCTCGGGGGCGCGTTGAGCACTTTGAGATTGTTCGTATCTGTTTGAAAAAAATACAAAATTTTGATATAATAAATACACCTAAGAATAAAAATATATATAATATATAATAAAAAACCGTTTGGCGTCAGGCAAGTCGTGACGTGACAGAACGTGACAGGTTGTGGGTTCGATTTCCAGTCGATTAAATGAAATATTTAATATTTTCGTTTATTTGCTCTGGTAACGAGGTAAAGCGCGGCGATGTGTTCCGCCACTAAACACGCAATGCCTCCAGTTTTTGGAGGGAAGTGGGCAACTAAATGAAACAAAGTATTGTAATACCAGGTTCCCAGGTTCCCTATGCCTACCCTGCTATTAGCGACACAAGCGTACAGCGCGAACAGCGTTAAAAGAAGCTTTAGCTTTTCTTCTTTTTAAAAGGAGAGGGAACCTAGTGTTAAGACATAACTTTTGGAGTGGCGGAACTCAACGCCACACATTACATATTTTCATTTCCTCGCTCTACATAAGAGATTTGGTGCGAAATTAAATCTTACAATAATTAAAAATTACAGTTGACTAAAAATAATAAGTACTTATCTGAAGGAACGTAAACAAAAATATATAATATCATAATAATACAATTTTTAAATATATTAGTACTAACCTAAGTAACAGAACACATGAAGCCACCATTGAATATGCTAACAGCGTTCCTATAGACATCATGTGGATCAACTGTTCCAACTCGAAGATCATTGCTAAGGTACCTAAAAAATAATTATTACATATAAAAATGTGGTAAATAAACTTTAAAATAATAATTTTTAAAATATTTATTTACTCTTTACTGGTTATATATTTTATACAGGGTGGAAGTATCAGCACCACATTAAATGAAACCACAGTTTTAACTACTCTATAAAAGCCTAATATAATTCGGAAAAAAATAAATTCCCAAAAATGAAAAAATTTTTTTTCAAACAAAATAAATAATAAAATTGTCATTTTAAAACAAAACGCCATTTGTAAGGATGACGCACGCACACATAAACCTATCAAAGGAACACCGCCACACACGCCTCATTTCGAAATCGAGTCGTATGTATTGGCGATAAAGTTCAAAGTTGTTTAACCTTTAGTAGTATTTTTGTAGTAGTAAGTGTTTATGTTATTGGGATCTATACGTAATCGTGTCACACGAAATACAGGTATGGATAAAAATCGCGAAATGAAAAAAAAATCCTACGTCCAAACTGTTGAGGCATCTTGATTAATTTCTTTAGGTATAGGTTTGAAATATTTTACCCTATATGCTGTTTCCGTAAATGGAGCGCTGCCTCTTCCACCCTGTATATTCAATATTCCATTTATTAATCTATCCATTTCCTTATTTATATAATTATTAGTTTTGCTAATCTTTTTTAATTTATACCTCTCCCACTCCTTAAGCCATTAAACTCACAAAAAAACTATAAAGATTAGTCGTAGCAATAATCTTTGTGTGCCCCCAAGTGTGCCGTAGCTTGATGAGAACGTATGGCTTAGTGGTCAGGGCGCTTGGACGGTAAACAAGAGACGTGAATTCGAGTCCTGCTACCTTGAAAAAATGTTTTCTGATCTCGTCGTAAAATAATACTTTAAAAATAATTTTAAAAACTTACAACCTACCAGTAAAAAGTCCTGCCATCACAGTGCCCACCAATGGTGTCTGATATTTCTCATGAACTTTGCCCATAAATTTGAACAGAAGACCATCTGACGCCATCGCGTATATAATACGGGGGAGAGGAAACACTGCGCCTAAAAGACTGGTGAAAAACAAGTTGATGGATAAATCTCATTGAAAATAGATTAACTTTTTACATCTCCACTACACTGGATAGAGGGAACCTATATAACCTTTTTCGCCAGCCATTTTCAAGGAGTTTAGAAAACGGAGTGATATATCACTATTGTCAGTCTAACCAACAAATCAAATACAGAATCCAGAGTTTGTAAATATTCACTCTTGTTACACAAACTTTAATTTTATTTATATTTACAATAACATTAATACATTTTTTGTATATTTATAATTAGTGCTATATATAGTATAAGCAAATGATGTTAGCACTATATTCCTGCAACGATTATACAAAATGCAATAAAAATATTACACAGCATACAAACAAGCGCTCTGACCAACTAAGCCATACGTTTTTGTCATTGTAGTCGTAGATGGTCAGAGCGTTGGACGGTTTTCAAAGAGGCGCGGGTTCGAGTCCGGCTACGTTTAAATTTTTATATGTTTCCTTAATAAGTATTTTTCTTTACTAAGTGTGGAATAATACTTCAAAAATGTAAAAATACTACATATATTTACAGTACAGTCTACGATCCGTGGCCGCCCTGAAGTTAGGCTTTCTGAACTTTTGCTCATTGGACACTCGAGAAGAAAACAATCCAAATTAAAAAAAAAATCTTAAATTAAATCTGCGCAGCCATCTACAGCAAGCTTCAGCGTGGCCACGACTCGTCGTCACTACTGTATAATTACCTGGAACATAAGGCGCATATAGCTCCAACACTGACCGCGTACTTAGCCCAAGTCCATCCTAGCCGGTCGTATACGTAGGGAAATGGCGCTTTTTCATCCTGAAAGTTATTAAAAAAAGAATTATATTGATTATATATGTTGTATGATTATATTATATATGTTGTAAACAACTCAGTTCTTTATTTTATATATACATACATATATATATATATATATATATATATATATATATATATATATATATATATATATATATATATATATATATATATGTGTGTGTGTGTGTGTGTCCATTTCTGTCCATAGGAACAGTTTATCAACATGTCTACTCTCGCCTCAATGTATGTATGAATGAGTGACTGAATGGAATGAGCGAATGTATCAACGATGATTTTTAACATTTTTTAAAGTCTTATTCCACATTTCAGGAAAGATTTTCTATCAACGATGAGTTTGTAAATGCTTGCACTATATATGTAAATATATATTTTGACTTTATTGTAGAATGGCCAAGTAATTTGACGGCACGCAAAATTCGATTTCTCTCTTAAGGAAAATCGTGATGTTGTTGATGTTATGTTAGGCGTAATATTTCATCACTTGGTAGCCACTACTCAATACATATATTAATTAAAGTAAAAAAGGAGTTACATTTCTTTTTTTTAGCTTCACACTGTATCCTGCTGCTAATAGGGTAGGCAGAGGAAACCTGGGAACCTAGTGTTAAGACAACTCATTCCTGAGTAGCAGGACTCGACGTTGTTTGTTTACGATTTTTGTTTGTATTTATAGGTGTTAGTAAATTTTATTACTTACTTGCATATAATACGGCAACATAAGAGTAAGAACGGACGAAACCCCACAATACGCCAAGAAAACCACTAAAAGTGAAGCTACCACTGCGAAGGGGATGGTTTTTTGTGGACGACGTGCTTCTTCCCCCGCTGTCGCTACGCAGTCGAAGCCTTGAAAAAAATATGTTACTTAGATTAGGTTAGCTTATACTTATACTAACATTATCTATACCTTAATTCTCAACCAGCTATTTTTCGCAGACTACTTGAACAAACAAAAATACGTTTTTTTTATGGAAAAGGACAAGGCAAAAGAGCGTTCAGGTCACCTGATAGTAAGTGACTACCGCCGCTCACGACCCCATGCAACACCGGAGGAGCTACAGGCGCGTTGCCGGCCGACAAGGTGTGTTGAGCGCCGGACCCCGGCGTTACCTGATGCGAAACGCAGTGGCCCATTCGCGAATGAAGATATTATTATGTACCCTTGACTGACTTGATAGTTGCACGCACAAGGTAAGGAAAATGGTAAAGCAATTTTCGGTACTTATTAATTAACGCTACCATAGCTACTACTGATTTGTGCGGTTTTTAAATGTAAACTACATTAAAAAACCGCGGTTACGGAACTACATTAAAAGTTTAATTATTTTTAAGTTTAAAAGTCAGTTGAGAAGAAAGCAGAGAAAAAAAAAGAAGCAGCATATAAATGAATTCCTGAGAATGTAGTTTACACGTACAGAAATTGTACTACTGTGAAACAGTGTTTTCACAGTAGGTTTACTGTATATACGAAAGATGCAAGAACTTCTATGTGTGTTTAATACACATTTGTGTGCGTGTTCAATACACATTTTACCTGCAATTCGGCCTGAATGATCAAAAGAATACAACTAACAGTTGTTTATGAAACATCATAACGTTCTAAGTGCTCAAAGTAACAACTGCAGGAACGGTCTGATACATCGAAACTATTAAAGCGATTTAATATACAGGTGGAAGAGGCAGCGCTCCATTTACGGAAACAGCATATAGGGTAAAATATTTCAAACCCATACCTTAAGAAATTAATCAAGATGCCTCAACAGTTTGGACGTAGGATTTTTTTTTCATTTCACGATTTTTATCCATACCTGTATTTCGTGTGACGCGATTACGTATAGATCCCAATAACATAAACACTTACTACTACAAAAATACTACTAAAGGTTAAACAACTTTGAACTTTATCGCCAATACATAGGACTCGATTTCGAAATGAGGCCTGTGCGGCGGTGTTCCTTTGATAGGTTTATGTGTGCGTGCGTCATCCTTACAAATGGCGTTTTGTTTTAAAATTACAATTTTATTATTTATTTTGTTTGAAAAAAAAACTTTTTCATTTTTGGGAATTTATTTTTTTCTGAATTATATTAGGCTTTTATAGAGTAGTTAAAACTGTGGCTTCATTTAATGTGGTGCTGACACTTCCACCCCTGTATACTATAGTCTTCTGCGATACATGGATTATGTAATACTAAAATATTTCTTCTATTCAATTCAGCAGTTTCTGAGCTTTAGCTTTATGATATAACTTATTGTTATAGATATACGTATTGGACAAATATTTCATGGAAACGATAATTGTTTATATGATCATAATCTAAGAATTAAATCGGTTCATTAATTTAATTAGCTCGTTGTTATTTAATTAAATTGAATTAATCAAAAAAGCCCTTGCTCCGGTCAACGTACACAACGATAACCTTTAATATCATTAAAAATATTAAATTAAATTAATGGAAACTATTAGATAAAAAAATATTCTACAAACATTAGTTGTATATTTTAGTAAAATGGAGCTTTAACAGTTTATTTAAAATGTTTATTTACATTGCATAACCATCTCGTCGTGGCGCAGTGACACAGAGCCTGGTTGTAGAATTGATTCTCATTCAGGAAATTAATTATAAGACAAAGCGAGGTGTTAAGTTCCGCCACTCAACACGCAATGCCTCAAGAATGTCTAAAACTGGGTTCCCTCTAACTTCCATGCTATATGCGGGATACAGCGTGAAGCGAACAAAAAAACTTACCTATAAACCCGTAGAAACAAACCGCCGCCCCTTTAATAATACCCGCGAGACCGTAAGGTGCGAACCCACCACTCCCAAAATTTTTAGTACCAGTATGAGGAACTTCTGAGGCGGGTATACGCCAATTTTTTGTATCCGCTGAAATATAAAAAAGGACTGTTAAATAAAATAAAAAAGATAATTTAACATACGAATCTTTTTTTATAATTAAAACAAATGTAATAAATAAAACAATTCACTTTGGCATATTTATATTATTGTAGTGTAAAAGTAATAACATGTTTCAACTTACATACTTAATATATATATAAAAATTCGGAGAAAATATATTAAAAATAATATAATCATAGTAATATTTTCGTTACCTTTGAAAGATCCAGATATAATAACAAATAAAACTACACATAGATTGACACCAGTGCAGAAATTGTTAAATTTTGTCGATTCCTTCACACCAAACGCTAATGCCACTGAAAAAAAAATATATTATTAATAGGAACGTTAATTATAAGACACACAATGCCTCGAGAATTCTGAATGGAGTGTCTTAACACTAGTTTCCCTCTGCCTACCCTGCCCTGTGCGGGATACAGCGTGAAGCGTGATTTGTTTATTTAAAGTTTAAGACATGCTGACAAAATATGTTATTAAAAAAATATTTCGAATGTTATAAATCGAAAGCACAATAAACGCGACGATTGTGGGTCGATGGAAGATGAAATATTTGATATTTTCATTATTTCGCTTCCACCTAGATTCGCAGGTTCCCTCTGATGACCCTGTTACTTGCGGGATACAATGTGAAGCTAAAATATTTAAAAAAAAATAAAAATATATATAATATTAGTCAAAACTCACCAGAAAATACCATAATAACGGTGAAAGCGAACAAATCCGGGTACTTCGCTAAATGTGGCGAATGCATCGGCATCCATTCCTGCAATTGCGTTGATATCGCCTTATCGAGTAGAGAATCTAGGTATTCACTCAGCGCTTTAACTACTGAGGCGGCACCTAAAACGAATCACAGAAATTATTTATTAATTTATTTTTAAGGTTACCAAAGAGTTATTTATAAAGTTTTTTTAAAATTATAATAAATCATTAAACTGTAAACATCAAATGACCCAAAAATCATTAAAGAAATCTTAAAATTTCAATAGTAGTATTCTTCTGCTTCACGCTGTATCCCGCATTTAGCAGGGTATGCAGAGATTATCAAAACACTCCAGTCCTGACATTCAGCCCGCTTTCGAATTCTCACATTGTATGCTAACTGCTGAGTGGCAGAAAGGGGAAATAATTCATTCCCTCGAAAAGAAATAGAATCCGTAACCATGATGATAAATACATATTTAATATTCCCAGATATTTAATATTCCCTGTGCCACTATACCGCGAAATAGTATGTTTAAAGTTAATGAATCAGCTTCACGCTGTATCCCGCACACAGCAGGGAAGGCAGAGGGAACCTAGTGTTAAGACACTCCGTTCCCCACTTTCTGCCGAATTCTGGAGGAATTGCGTGTTGAGGGGCAGAACTTAACGCCGCGCTTAACCTCGACACCAGAGCGAAGAAATGGAAATATAAATTTAAGTAAATATTTCATCTCCTCGAGTGGGGATCGAACCCACAACCAGTCGTCGATTTTGCAGTCACACCTCGTGCCGCTGCGCCACGACTGGCCTCATAATAATAATTTTAATAGTAATTTTAATAGTCGAAGCAATTGAATCAAACTAAGGAAAATGTTGTTTTGCTTACTTAATTTTAACCACTATAAAAAGATGTATTACATATTATTTTTAATTTACTTATTTATGTACGTAACACGCATATAAATAAGTTAAGATTTTCTTTGCCTTTAAGTCCTATAAAGCAGGAGTTTTTTGACAAAAATTCAATATTTGAATCTAAGTAAATCTTTCTTCTTTATCACTACGAAAACACCATTTTCGTAGTGTATAAAGAAGAAAGATTAAGGAGAACTTGTTGCTAAACATTAATATTTGTTTTACATGTTTTATCCACATGAAATGAACAGATTTCAATGAAACTTTACAATGATACAGCTTATACATCATAGGCTACAATTTATGTACAGATTTTGTACAATTTGGCTATAATATGTCGTACAGATAAGCGGGCGAAGCCGCGTTTGTGCAGCTAGTTCCTTATAAGTAGGTCTACCTACAGAGCGCCATACATCGTCACTAATTTCAAAGAAACATATAAATTGCTTACCAATGATATATTCCAATATGAGATTCCATCCAATAATGAATGCAATGAACTCTCCGACGCACACATAACTATATACGTATGCGGAACCAGCTTTAGGTACTCTGGCACCGAATTCTGCGTAACAAAGACCTAGGAAAAATAAAGAAATAAAAATAAATATATTTTTTTTTAAGCTTCACGCTGTATCACGCTGTATCCCGAATATAGCAGGATAGGATCGACAGAGCAAAAGTAGCGTTCAATCACTCCGATCCATAGATACCGTGTCTCAGGATTTTTTCGCGTATCGACTTGCGAAACTCAGCGCCGCGGAAATTTAAATAATTCATTTCCAGAGTGGGAACCAAACCCGCAACCTTCGCTGTGCCACAACGGCGCATAATATTAATTGATATCTAATTGACTGTTGCAATTAAAACACAACAACCGTAAGTATTTGAAAGATGATAAAATTAATTATATATATCAGTCACAGTGGGTCTCTTGTTAGTTTAAAGCTATGAACAGATATGACGAATATGTTAGAAAATAAAGTAAGAATAAGCTCTTTATTGAACATACTTAATATATAATAATAATAGTCATTTTACAATATGTTCGACTTGTCCTAGATGTAGACTTAAACAACTTTAAAGCGAGCGAAGCTGAATATGTATAGCCGCCGGTACTCTATAAATATCAATTAACTTTTGTTTTAAACAAGATAGATTTAATGAATAATTATCAATATTATTTTGTGGGGAAGTGGCTGACCATTAAATACCGGTAAAAGTAATGGGATCAAAAACAAATAAGAATATGAAAAAGATAATAAATGTTACACTTCATCACCTTTGCGTAACTTTCACTATTTAACTTTTAAATTCAATAATACAATAGATTTAACTTGAAACTTTTTAACTTATTTTGCAACTTATGTTAAATTACATTTTAACCGTTAGTCAAGTATAAGATTTTTTTTTGTTTCATGTTGTATCCCGCGTATAGCAGGATAATCAGATAGAACCTATTATTAAGAAACTTGGTAAGTCCCACTACAAAATTTCTGACAAAGCGTCGTGAGTAACGAAACTAAACAGCACACTTTATCTTCTTACTACAACTTACCTTAAATAGACATCGATCCCACAACCATCGCATTAAAAAAAACTGAATGTATAAAAACAAAAAAAAACAACTTACCAGCAAAAACACTAGCAACAGCAGCTAAGAGGAACGACAATATAACCGCTGGTCCCGCATAGTTCTTGGCCACATCTCCAGCTAACACATACACACCGACACCCAATGTACTACCCACGCCCAGGGCAGTGAGGTCCAACGCTGAAAGTACTCGGGCTAAACGGGCTACACCTTCTTCGGCCGCTTTACGACGGGATAGGATATTGTAGGCTAAACCCGCTGCTCGTACAGCCCCAGCTTTTATACCACCTGAGTGAAAAAAAAATTGTATAAGATAATAAAATAGATTTACATATCATCTATATATAATATGGTAGGCACAAAGAAGTCAGTGTATATTCTTCAGTTTTTGATATAATTTGAGACATTATATGTTAATTTGTGGAACTCAATACTCCACAAGAGCATGTGAATAAAAAGATTCAATCTCCACCTAAGTGGAAATCATATCCACAACCATGTACAAAAAAAATACATTAATTTAGAAAAGAATGACTTTCGCCTACCATACTGTGTGCAGAAAACGTCGTGAATAATAGTGAATAATAGTAAATAATAAATAAATAAAATGTATGGTGAGAAACGCACACTTACAGGTGCGTTATTCTGTTGCAATATCTTGACTCAAGACAAGTCAACTTGACACAAATAAACAATTTAATTAAAATAAATGTAATGATTATATAATATGTAACTTAAATGATTAAACATCCTTCAAAATTTCAGACGTCATTATAATTATCATGGATATTACATGTTATCACACCATACTACAAGGTCATTGTAAGATAGCACTATGGAATTTTGAATCAAGGTAACAATTTAAGAATAAAATGCTGAAATGTTTATTTGAGTATATTTTAAATGTTCACATATTTAATAAAATACTTAATAATTGAAAGCCATTAATAAGTAATTAAATCATTTTAAAAAAAAATTTAACCAGATGTACAAATATTATTTTTTTTATTTTTTTAAAGAAGCCAGTTGGTTTAAACATTCTTTATAATTTCAAATCTTATTATAAATTTTAAGGATATTATATGTTATCTCACCATACTATAAGGTCATTGTGAGATATCACTATGGAATTTTTAATCAAGGTAACAATTTAAGAATACAAGACCGAAATCATTATAAAAATATTGAATATATTTGTCATTTCCACATGTTTAATGGAATACTTATTGGTTAATGGACATTAATAAATAATTGAATGTAATGATAAACATTTTAAACCTTCAACATATTATTTCTTAATATGTTCATTGTGGAAAGTGAGGAACGGAGAGTCTTAACACTAAGTTCCCTCTGCCTACCCTACTGTATGTGGGATATAGCCTGGATTGCAAGAAGTGCAGATTTCATTTTCATGTTTAATTTTTTACATGTTTACTAAAATACAACACCTAAGTTATCAAAAAAGAATTTAGCAAAAACCTTGTAAAATATTTAGTTTCCTCCTTCAGGCTTTAGAAAAATTATTTATAATTATTTAATAATTTCTTATTGTAGTAGTTACACTATAAATTATTAAATATCAAATAATATATTACATTTATTTTAAAATAAAAAAAAAACAACCAAAAATAAAGAAAAAAATAAAATATATCACAAACATTACCCAAGAACTTCAACAGTATCACCCACATGTTGTGTTCAAAAACAACTATATCTTAATACATCATGTCAGGAATGAAATACAATTGGTATTATTGACCATTGGCAAACTACTTGTTACAAATAATTGTGGTTAGTGATAAATGGGGTTACAGCCATGTCAATTGAATGTCCAAATTGAGATGACTCTTATTTTTATTATATTGTTTTTAGCTTTCCTTTAATGTATCTTGCATGAAGGCAGAGGAAACTTAGTGTTAAGATAGTCTGTTCACCACGCACTCCTGAATTTTCAAGACTGCATGGTGAGTGTAGTAATTCAATTACAAAAACATATATTATTTAGTACAGAAACTTTGACTGGGTTTATAAATACGGCATTTGTGAATATTTAAAAACGGCATTCGTAGTTTTCTATATAAAATAATTAATTGTGATTTTAAAAGGAATAATAAATAAAAATTATAAGCAATATGGTAAGAACAAGAATAATTAATAAAAAAAATGCCGGCGCAACTATTTATTCTCAAAACAAAAATTCTTACCTTCTGCATATGCTTCTTTCACTGTTATGCCAGAAGCCCCTCGCGCTCGATTTCCATCGCCACCAGAAAAACCATTTTCATCCGGAAAATTCATCTTTGCCACATTAAATAACCTAACTTTCTATCGTATTTATGTATAAAATGAATGAAGATCTATTTATCAAGAGATCCTCTGCCCTTTTTAGGCTTGCTTAGTATTAGTTTAGAGTAATTTAAGAAGATTTATCACATTTCAAGGATCAACATTGCATTATTGCAGTGTTGCTGAAAATTGAAACTTATGTATTGACAGTGACAGATATCAGATATCGACTACTGAATTATAGTGATGCGCATTTATATGGCTGTCAGTTTATTTTATTTGATAGATTTTGATAGTTTTTTTTATGTATTTTAACATACATTATAAATTGTATTTTTTTTACTGATTGTGATCGAGAACCGTGCTGAACTAGCACGCTCGAAACATCACAATCAAAGTAATGAACCGATCTGGTAACGACGCCAAACGCGGCGTTGAGATTCACCATCTAACACGCAATATCTCCACTAATATTATAAAGAGGAAAGATTTGTATTTTTGTATACAAATTATACAAATATACTGGACCGATTTCAAAAATTCTTCCATTATTAGAAAGCTACGTTTTTACTGACCAACATAGGCTATATTACGTTTTTTTAAAAAAGGATCCCTAATAAAAATGCAATAATGTAACCCAAAGTGTGAAGAAATTGATCTTAAAAATTCTATCATCGCGTGCGCTGCGAAAACTATTGATGATAGAATAAAACAATGTTCTACAGTATTATAGAACGCATTAATATCTATAAAAAAGTCCGCAATGCCATATGTCCAACTACTGTAGTTATGACAATATAACAATTTTTTTAATTTTATTAAGTTGATGAAAGTGCCGATAATAATCAAACCATATTATTCATACCTCTGCATTATTCCTTATTCCATCAGATGACATTGTATTAAATAAAATATAAATTATTAAAATCGGACGTTCCATTTAAAAGATACAACAAATTTAAAATTATCAATCTAAGGAAAATCATGTAATAATAAAAAAGGCGGAGTGTGTGGCGTCGCGCACCGTGGCGACGTGACTCTGCGAGGGAGGGGGCGGGGGGTTTATTTGAATTGAATAGGCCACAAAACTACGGGACCGATTTGGAAAATTCAAACAAAAAAAAATCAAAAAAATCTTATATCATGTTGTGGATATTATTGACAATAGAGCAAAGTGATGTACTATAATTTTATAGAAGACATCAATAATATCTGCAAAAAAGTTTAGGATACCATGTGTTACTATAAGAGTTATGCCACAATAACTAATTTTCAAAGGAAAATGTGCAAACTAACTAGAACAGAGCCGCCATACAGAGTGTATACATTTAATCATTACACCATTCATACATGAATAATGTTACAATAAAAAGTAAATAAAAAGCATTAAACCGATTTTACCGCTCCCGCACCGCGCTCTCATCTTCGCTCCTTTAATTGGTTAAGTCGTTTCTGTTATACGCGTCGACAAATAGAAAAACCAACAAACAGACAAAATTTTTAAATATAATTGTTTATGGTTTTTTTACTTTGCTAAATGCCCCCAATAATATTTTTTGATAATTTTAATGAAAATCGAATGATATTTATTAAAACTGGAACGTAATTCCCTGTACTAAAACAAAGAAATAATTCACTAATTTAAGAGGGCGAAGCCGCAAGCTGGTCGCTAGTATATATATATACAAGTTAATTATTTAATTAATTTAAATTATTATGTAAATTTTCTGTTTTATGTACCGCCTACTTTTTTATACAACTTCAAGATCAAAAGGTTACCTGGGAGAGATCGCTTTAAGCGATAACGTCACTTTGTTGTACTTTTTTATCATTATTTTTAAATTTGTAAGTTTTGTTTTTTATTAAAATGTACAATAAAGTATGTTTGTTATTATTATTATATACATGCATTCAGTTTGCTATCATTTAAAATTTTGCTTGACTTTGTTATATTCAATCGGATTAGATTTTTTGTGAATTTATTTATCAATTAATATTTTTTAAATGTACTGTACACACATTTGCTGCATAGAGCTCTTAATAATCCTTACACATATTGATTTCAACCCAAATTAGTTACAAAAAAACTAAGCGCTCATCATGTTTTTATACCTTTAACATATTACTTATCTGCCATCAATAATTCACTACTGTCATTTAATATTAACAAAACTATGACGCTTTATATTTTTATTTTTATTGAATAGTGATAAGAAGAATAGACATCCCTAGTTGTAGTAAGTGACGTAAACACAGAACACATATACCCAAAGTGAACGTAAATGTCAATACTCTTGCGTCACCTTTTATAGCTTCGTTCGCATTATCTGCGTTTCTAATTTAATATATATTTTTTAAATATTTTATCATAAATAGGATTTTTTATAGTAAAGTAAATCAAACATTTAATCTTAACTATTTTTTAAAAATATTAAATAATGTGCGAGACCATAAAAGCGCAGTTATCAAGTATATTATGCTAATATTATGCGAGCATTTCAATTGTTGCAGGAAAAATATATATATTTATTATAATATAGGCTTTGCTGGCGTGTTCAAATTAATATAACCGAAAGATGTATATGACACATGATACGTTCTGATTTCTCTCTTTCTCCATATATCAAATATACTAAAAAAAATCTAATCTCAACAGAACATAGGTTCCTTAGATAACGCGTTCAACCAAATAAACTCTTTAGCTTTATAATATTAACATAGAAGTATATATTTGGCGTAACGTTATGTAAAATTCCAAGTGAAAGAATTAATCTCAGGTTCTTCCTGGACCGTAGGCGTGTTAAGAAATGTTTAAGTACCTATGGAAAATTTCCTTTATGTTATTTTATTCGTAAAACAGTTCAAATGGTATCGTACGATACGTTTTACCATTTAAGCCTATGTTCAGATTACAGAGACTTTTAATAATTATTTTAACAAGAACATAATAAAGGTCTGTACAATTTCTTTTAATTATTTTAATTATCTTATTGTTATTATTTTAATTATATTTAATTACCCCTCCTTCGCTCTTGTTGCAAATTAAATTGGTTTAATGTAAAAATAATTATATATAATAACATGTTTTAATAAACGTTTAAAATTATATATGGTATATGCCTTTATTTATACAATGATTGTGAATTCAGACTTACTAGATACAGAAAACTATACGGGTTGTATAATTAAAACTCTACTGTTACTAAGTGAGGGACAGACCACGCACAGTCGATCGAAACTACTTGGCGTTAAACGCTGAAAATTAAAAATGTAGATTCCTTCAGGAGTGTAGGGGAATGATATACCAGGACACAAACTAAATTGCTGGCATCATACTTTTCAACGAACTTTAGTTAAAAATTAAAGGTCAATGAGGTCTCTTTTAGCTTATAATAAGGGATAAAAGTATAAAAAATAGAGCCTTATTTAGCCGAAATTATTCTCTATTTTTAGAGTTCATGATATTTTTTTTAAATAGTAGCACCGAGTTGGAATCGAATCTAAAATCATCGCGTTTACAATGTGACCTTGTCCGATTGCGCCACATAAATACCTACCTATACCTAATATTGGTACTGAACTCATATTAGTTTTGTTTGTTCGCTTTACGCTGTATTCCGCACACAGCAGGGTAGGCAGAGGGAACCTAATTTTGTGAAGTTAAGTTTAGTCCTTTCTTCATTTTCCAGTTTCTTTCATTCACACGCTTGTGCTCCTTCGCCAGGACTGACCTCAACTAATATTAGTTAAAGAATTTTATAACATTTAATTGTCTCTTCTAAGTACAACAGTTAGGCAGTAACATTGAACATCATACATATATTAATATCCAATTACCTTTTTTAAAGATTTTTGATTGACTATCGCTATTTAGATTTACTTTGTCTTTGAGTAGAGATTGTCTTTGATTCTGGTAGGCTCTACAAATTTGTTTTGTGTTAAACATTTAATAAAAAAGGAACTTACGTTAATTTCCTCAAATATTATTTTTGTTAATGGCCAAATAAAAGTTTGAAAATTTAATAATGGATCATCTCGTCATTTTTTTTTCAATAATAGGTGGTACTATTGCTTTTTAAATATTTTAAAGTGTTATTCCACATTTAGGAAAGAAAAATACTTATTTAGAAAACTCTGACTACTAAACCATACGTTCTATATACGTTATATGTGAACGTATGGCTTAGTGGTCAGAGCGCCTGGTCGGTTTCCAGGAGGCGCGGGTTTGAGTCGAACGTAGCGGACATTAAAATTTTTATACGTTTTCTAAATAAGTAATACTATTGCTGTAAATATTTATAAGTCATAACATAGAATAGTTATTTGTACAACATTGTAGACATTAATATTAGATTGAAAAATAAAAACTTATAAAAATTTTTACGTAGCGGGATTTCAACCCGCGCATCTTGGAAACCATCTTAGCACTTTAACCACTAAGCCACACGTTTTCATACTGATATTTGTTTTCTAAAATATTTTTCTATAGCTCTTCATAGCTACATATGTGATCATTTTTAGACATCTCTTTTTCAAATATATACTTAAGTAAAGTTTATATATTACTAATATTTCTACAGTACTTATTTTTTTAGGAGGAGAGAAGAGATCAAAGTGTTGTTAATATTTTTATGTAAAAGTCTTACTTCATTTTTGTTAGTAAAAATTTGGAAGGCAGCCAACTATACTGAGATGGGCATGGCCTACCCAGCCCCGTTCTTCTAAGCCCATAGTAGTAGACTGTTTAAATATTGAGTGTGTATTGCTTTATGTAATCCATATGTAAAACATGTTCAATAATGTAATTATCACTTTAAAATATTTTTTTAGTATTACAAATTAATTTATTTCTTTAGGAAGTAACAACAACGCAAAACTTATTACCGGACTCAGTGTGACCTTGACGACATTACACTGAACTAAGTCTTATTATTAAAAAAAATCGATTTAAAAATGTTTATTGTGGACAGTTGTTATTAGTGTTTTTGTTTATCATAACAGGGGAGGGAAAAGGGACCTGAGAACCTAGTATTAAGATATTCCGTTCCATTGAGTGGCATAACTCAACGCCGCGCTTTGCCTCGTTACCAGAGCGACGAAATGAAAATGTTAAATATCTCATTCCCCGAGTGGGATCGAACCCGCAACGCACGCTGGTGCCCCAGCGCCACGATGGCCTCAAATGTACATCAGTTAAATCATAATAACGGTTATTTAATCAAAACACGGTTACAAAGAACCTACTGTTAGGTTATAAATGAGTTACACATTCCTTTCCATACAAATATTTTAACGGTACTTCCTTTCTTTAACCGAGTCTTGGATACTTCCAGCGATTGAAACGATTCAATTACTCTTTAGAGTATGCACCTGATAGGTATATACTTAGAATATATTTATTTTATATATAAACAATTAAAATCAATTAAAACTTATATTTTAAAATAAAACACTTTTGTGATTATTTTTGTTTTAAAAATAATTTATATAATATTATAAATTACAATTATTTATAAAATATAAGTATAGTAAAATCCCATAAATACAGTATATTTTTTTATTTTTCTAAACGAGCGAAAAGAAAAATATATGGTTTGGCCTATACAATAAATAATATAGCTTAGGTATACGGTGACATTTATATAAACAATAAGTTTTTTTTTTTATTTTCATGACTAAAAAAAGTTTTAGTCTTTAAGAAACATTCTACACTTTATAAAAAATAAATATTTAAAATTACATTAACGGCCATTGACATACATAAATCTTATATTTTAAATTTTATTGATAACATTTTTTTTTTGTCATGTCAAAGACCTTACCTGTTCGGCCAAAGATCTCGATTTTTTTAGCATAATACGCACGTAATTTGACATTATATATTTATAAACATATTTCGCTATAAAATAAAAGGCTTTAAAGTTAAATAGGTATATTATAAACTAGATATTTGTAGATATTATCTTATTTTATAATAATGGTAAGGTTTACTTAACTTTATGAATGTCGATATAAATAATATCATATATCTTTTAATTGATTGATATTATTTTTAACATTTCTAAAGTGTTATTCCACACTTAGGAAAGAAAAATACTTATTTAGAAAACGTATAAAAACTGGTTGGTTTCCAGGATGCGCGGTTTCGAGTCCCGCTACGTTCAAATTTTTATACGTTTTCTAAATAAGTATGATATGAATATCCTTGCATGAAAGACTTTAAACCGACATAAGAGTACTACAGAAGTCAGAGGCATCAACTATACGTGTCCATGATTCCAAATACATGCGGTAAAAGGTACTTATCCATATTTCGACCCCAAACACTGTCGATATGATTAAATTTCTCGTGATCTACAATTATATATTCAACAACATTTGGCAATTTCTTACTTAACATATCCACGTCTTCTATGGTGGATAAGCCATCATTCCGTCCAGTGATTATAGCAACTTTCGTAGTCATTTTACTAATGTTATATTCGGGAGGCTCAGTTGAATTGTAAATGTCCATATTACGCCAGGTATAATCGAATTCTGAAAAGGATCGTCTCATTCCAACCTGTGAAATGTGAACGGCATTTTTTCTAGAGGTTCCCGTTGGATACTGTGCCATTACAGTTGGAAGGAAATCTGGTTCCATTTCTTCGGGATCGCTTCCAGCAATTGCAAATAGAATACCATGAGCACACATATTATAATTGTCTTTATTACTACAAAATGTTCTGAAGCCACGACCAATAACTGTATCGTCACCGAGAAATTCCTCTCGGCCTAGTGCTGTAAATAATTGATCTATAAAGGGCATTGAAGTCAGAAAATAATAAGATGCATCCTTTAAATTATTCAAATAACATACTGGCGATAATGCGATTAAAATTTTAATTTTATCATTGTACTCAGGTCTTACAGAACCAAGAACGAAGAAAATTGTAGTACCCTGAGAATGTCCGATTGCAGTTAAGGTTTTTTGTTTAGTTTGTTTTAGAACAAAATCTATCATTGCGGGTAGATCGTAGTAGCCAAGTTCGTGGAAGCTGAAGTCCCAGAATTCTCTGTCATTATCAGGATCCAGGTAGACGTGGCGACGAGAATACCTGTTGCCACGATTGTTCCCCAACCAAACATCGTAACCTAATTTGGCCAGGTTAATAGCTAGAGATATATTTTCGCGCACTATATATGTCTCACATGAATCTATTACGCCGTGTGTCATCAACACCGGCCTTGCCTTATCACCAGGAATATTAAACACTTTCAAAATATATCCATCTTCTGTCACCACATCGTAATCTTTGACAGTAAAACCGAGTTGTAACACCCTTTGGGTGAATTGGGATACCTTTTTAGGTATGTTTTGCTCGTTAGAGGACACACTAACACTTAAAATAACCAATAGCACAATTATATGGATCGAGAACTCCATGTTTAGCGACCGGCGTCATTACGCACCTCTGAGCACTCTGCTTTGTACATAACTCGAATAGATACTGAGTTAATCTTCGATGTATACAAGCTTTTAACAAACCTTGAATCGTTCTCTGATGGCGTCTAGAATTTTTATTTATATTTTTTTATATATATCTACTATTTAAATATGTCTATTATAAGATAAATAAACGAGATAAAATCATCATCGAAACTCACAAAAAAGTTGCGGAAATTAAAAAAAGGGAATACCGGATGTAAAGCACGTGTTTTACTGCCGTGTTTTAGTGTCGGTGCCTATTTAATTTGACATTATGCACGTTGATATCAAATATCATAATCATTTATAATTATTCTAAGTTTATGAATACCTACCTATACATAAATTTCTGTTAGTGACATATGTCTGCATAATTTATACATACATTGTTAGTAATTGTATATTTTTGCATTTTATTTTATGTTTTTAAGCTTTTGTTTAGGTTTATTATGTATACTTTTAGAATTTAAACGCACAATTACTATCGTACTATTAAAATAGAGGCCAGTCGTGGCGCAGGGGCCCAAAGTGTGACTGTAAAACCGACCGGTTGTGGGTTCGATCCCCACTCGAGGAGGTGAAATATTTACTTAAATTAAAATTTACATTTCTTCGCTCTAGTGTCGAGGCAAAGCGCGGCATTGAATTCTGCCACTCAACACAATGCCTCCAGAATTCGGCAGAAAATGGGGAACGGAGTGTATTAACACTAGGTTCCCTCTGCCTACCCTGCAGCGTGAAACCGAAAATAGAGGATTCTTTATTTAGTGTATTTTATGTAAAAATCATATTGAGAAAGTACTTTCTACGGACATTTTAATCATATGAAAGACCCATAGGAAAGTTGTTTATGCGGAATATTAACCCAGTACACTATATATAGCCTGACCAGTTTGTCTAGTGGTCAGTAATCAGTATCAATGAGTAAGGTAAAAAGGTGAATGTTACTATAATTCAACGACGGTCGCGGGTTCGATAAAGTGATGACAATAACCTAATTTTATTTTTAGTACAAATACTGTGGGTTGAGTTCATAATTTTTTTTTTATACAACTCCAAGATCCAAAGGTTGCTTGGAAGAGATCGCAGCGATAAGGTCGCCTTGTTGTACTTTTTTAATTATTATTTTTAAGTTTGTACCTACGTTGTTTTTTTTTAAATGTGCAATAAAATATATTTATTATTTATTATTATAAATGATTTACATCATATAATAATATGAACAATTTTTTGTAATGCTATTTATTAAAAATCACATTATAAAGTTTTTTTTTGTAATGTTGTAATTTATTTAATTACTACGTATCGTTCGGAAAGTAGGCCGCGGAATTCGTTCTCTACTCTCTCTCGCTTTATCACTTAGCGGGGTAGCCAGAAGGAATGGAGCACCAAACGCTACTGTCTCTGGCATCTGCATATCTCTCTTCATCTCATCATGTCATCCATCATGCACATACATACGTGACCTCCTTATGCCTTTTACGTGACCTTCCTCCAATATCATTGTATAATATACAATGGAATATAAATTTAAAATCATATTACTATTATATATAATTTTTTTTCATATGATTAAATATTTAACATAAATTTTAAATGTTACTGTTATTGTATATGTTACTATTGTGTTGAAGCAATTGTGGTGGCGCAGGGGCACAAGCGGGCGACTGTAGACGCGACGGTTGTAAGTTCGATTCCCACTAGGGGAATGAAATATTTAATATTTTCATTCACTTGCTCTAGAAATGTGGTAAATCAATGCGTTAGGAATTTAGCTGAAAGGGGAGAATGGAAATGTCTTAATAGTGTCTTAACACTAAGTTCCCAGATTCCGTCTGCATACTCTGATATGAGCGGGATACAGCGTCAAGCTAAACAAATATAAAAATTGATAAACGTACCATGTAAAGTTACGAAAGCAATAACACACGGAAAATCTCAATCTTTCCCATTTTTGCAACATTTTTTGTTGTTACTTTACCCCTATTTGACATAGCGTTATGTATTATTCCAGCCTATAGACTAATTTCGATAAATAGACTATCCAACCAAAAAAAGATTTATTAAAATCGAACCAGTGCTTCCTGAGCAAAACAATTTCTTTTCCTTTATATTAGTAAAATAATAAATAAACTTATCTAGATAATAACCATAGAGAAAAACAATAAGACGTGGAAGCCAGTCGTGGTGTAGGGGCATAAAGTGTGACTGTAAACGCGACTGGTTGTGGGTTCGATCCCACTCGAGGAAATGAAATATTTATTTAAATTTATATTTTCATTTCTTCGCTCTGCTGAGCAGATAAAAAAAGTAATAAAACAACAATCCTCTCACCTATCGTCGAAAGTACTAACGTCCAAACCATTTTGCGACAATATTTAGTTTTTTTCACTGTTAAAGTTATGACTGCGTCTTGTAATAAATACATTACGCACTAAGTATAAACAACAAAGCGATTATTTTTTAGGACGTTGCAAATTATTAATATAACATTAGGTACCTTATTTTGCTCGTTTATATTTATTTTTGTTTATGTTTATTTTAACGTGCGAGCGCAAGTACGACGGTTGTGGGTTCCATTCCGACTCGGAGGAAATAAATATTTCATATTTCCATTTACTCACTATGGTAACGAGGCAAAGCGCGGCATTGAGTTCCGCAACTCAACACGAAATGTCTCCAGGATTCGGCGAAAAGTGGAACGGAAGTATCTTAATGGGAACGGAGTGTCTAACCACTCACTATATTCAATCTCATATCAATAAATGTACATTTTTACAGAGTGCCATAGATGTAATTAGGGAGAATTTAGTGACATAGCTCTCTGTTTTTCATTTTTAACGACAATAAAATTGTAACAAATGTATGAGCAATAAAAAAAATATTTGTATCAAAAGTATAAAAAATATTTAAATAAAAATTTTACAGGGCTCCTAAGGAAGATTAAATTGGTTGAAAATTTAAGCTATTTTAAATCTTTATATATGCTAAACTTGTGTTTAAAAATGAATTATAATAAAAGAATCATTATAAATAAGGATCATTACCACCCCCGGCATTTAAAACCGGCGTTAAGTAGTGGCCTTATGCCACTGCGTTTCGCATCAGGTAATACCGGGCTCCGGAGCCCAACCCAAGGTGGGTTTGGCTCCGGAGCCCGGTATTACCAGGCAGGCAACGCACCTGTAGCTCCTCTGGTGTTGCACGGGGTCGTGGGCGGCGGTGATCACTTACCATCAGGTGACCCGAACGCTCGTTTGTCTTGTCTTTTTCATAAATAAAATAAAAAGATAATTTTTTGTTGAAAATGTTCCTAGCCACGATTCAAGAAAATATCCTCAGCCGTTTGAAGATTAACAGTTCTTTTCTAGTAATTTAATTTTTAAAACATATTTGTATGGATTTTTTTATTATCAATTTTGTTTATTAAGTATCATATGCTTTGTGACACTCGTAAGAACGAACTTATTGAATTATCAAGATCGGTCAACACGTTAGGTAAGTAGAAACAAATATATATATACATACATAGAGTCCAGACCGAGAAACACATTATCCTCTTTTGTATCACAATCGGGTTGGAAGGAAACGGAAGGAATCGGTATGAAACTATGGGTTTAAATAAAAACATTATTTTATTTTATTTTTTAATACTTATTTCATCATCGACAGCCGTCGTAACAGACAAAAAAGTTGTTTGCATATTAATTATATTGAAATTATAAGTAATTAACATAATCATCATTTAGTTAAAAAACATTGACGAGGCGATATTCATTACTCATAAATAAACAAAAAAGTTGTAACCTAGGTTCCTTACCTTGTAAATATTTATAATATAAAATATTATTAACCATGTATATATTATTAAAATGAAATATATATTTAAAAATAAAATTGTCTATGTTTTGTATTGTCACAAAATATTTTTAATTATTTTTTATACATTTTACTTATAAATATTTGCATCTTTTAAATATAAACATTCCCATTTTCTTCAATTATTTTCCTTTCAACGCTATACTTAAAGAAAGTGCGGCGTTGAATTCTCAAACTTGGACAAAAAATGGCAACTAGTAGGGGAGTGTCTTAACACTATGTTCTCCCCGTCTACCTTGGTAAACGGGGCGTTCCGCGCGCTTAGCTACCCTATTGTGCCACGATAGTCTCAAATATGTAATTGATAATGCAATATAGAACCAGTAATCGTATTCATTGCGTAAATATCTTTCTTTAGCCTAGATTGAACCCACGGCCTCTGACGGTAGTAACGGAGCAGTAGGACACATAACTACTGGACCCACAGACCACAACATGACAACAAGTATATAGTGATGTTGAAAATAAAACCACAGATATATTTTTCAATACTTTATTGAGATTATAAAGGTAATATCACTACAAAGCATTCAAATGCAAATCTAGTTATAGAGAAATCTATTTTATATTTGTATTGCGTAATACGTTTTTTAGAATTTACTTTACAAATATAGTTAAAATATTACTTAAATCCTATCAAAAGGATCTTTAAAAATTTATTTTTTGTTATTTTTTTTTTTATTTAAAATAACTTTTTAAATATGACAATGACGCAACCAGTGTGGATCCACGCTGAACTGTTTTTTTTATTAAAAACGGCGTTACCGGCGTAAGATGGCAACATCTAACGCCAGTCCTAGTCCATTAGGACTAGGACCCGCGTTAGATGTTGCCATCCCAGTATATATTTAAAAAAAACTGTATAAATAGACTAGCACATAGATTGTGTCAGCAAAATCATCAAAAGATTGAGATAAAAAAGGTAACTTTAGATAAAATGTTAAATATTTTTGTACATATTTATTTTTGTTCATGTTTTTTGCTGTTGTATAATTAATTAAATTAATTTGTCAATATAGTAAAGAATGTACGTAAAAAATTGGGTGAAATTTATGTATGGCTCTATGGCTGGTATGGCTTTTTAAAAATCTTTTTCACTACGGATACGGACTAATTTACAAAATGATGATTGTGGAACATTGTAAAATACTCAAACAATAATATTATTAAAAATTATTTTTAAATTTCACTGTAAATTGATAAATATTTATCTTCTATATAATGAAAAAAGTATTAGTCATAACGTTGCATTGAACTTTAACAACAGTTTTTTTTTGGATTTTGTGTCTCAAAATTTACCACGTGGCAAATCAAATAAGCTACTAAAGTCTTTTTAGTTTAAACATAAGAAATATTATCCAGATATTAAATCAACACATCTGATTAGATATCATCCAACCACCCCAGGTTCAAATCTCGCTACACTCAGATTTTATCCCTTTTTTTGTAATAAAGTTTTTTCGTACTTAAGTGGAGAATAACAGTTTTAAATTATAAAAAACCATATTTTGCTCCGCTTCAATCTCCTAAAAATAACACACATAACCATTATCTTTTAGGAGATTTAACTACAAATGTATAGTTTCAGATTTTTTCCTGAATTAGTAATACCTGTAGATGTTAGCTACCAAATTTCATAATTCTAGGTCAACCGGAAGTACCCTATTAATTTAGTTTTTCTTTAAAATGTCGAAATATGGTTTTTTACGATATAAATAGCCATATCTTTTTTTTAAGTAAATGCAGTAATACGATTTTTTCAAAAAATCGAGGGGATGTAAACTTGAGTATATGGTTTGAATTTGAATTTGATATCTCCAAGCGTTCCTGAGATAAAGGATCTTGACAGACAAACAGACGGACGGACAACATAGTGATCTCATAAGGGTTCAATACAATTCAATTTTCAATCAAAGTTCAATTCAATAGAATAATTTGCAGTTTGTAAATAAAAATCCAGGTGATTTTCAAAATGGAAGTATCTATAATTTTTAATTGTTATACAGGTGGAAGTGTTAGCACCACTTTAAATTAAACCATAGTTTTAACTACTCTATAAAAGCCTAATACAATATTTTTTTCCCAAAAATGAAAAAGTGTTTTTTTAAAACAAAATAAATATTAAAATTATTGTTGTAATATAAAACGAAATTTGTCAAGAACGAAGCCCGCACACATAAACCTATCTAAGTGATACCGCCGCATACGCCTCATTTCGAAATCGAGTCGTAGGTATTGGCGGCAAAGTTCAAAGTTGTTTAACCTTTAGTAGTATTTTTGTAGTAGTTGTGTTTACGTTATTGGTACCTATGCGTAACTGAGTCACACGAAATACAGGTATGGATAAACATCGTGAAATGAAAAAAAATCCTACGTCTAAACTGTTGAGGTATCTTGATAATTTTTTTAGGTATGGCTTAAAATATTTTACCCTATATGCCCGTAAAAGGAGCGCTGACACTTCCACCTGTATATATATAAATGTGTGTTATGGGTTTGTTGCGTCATCTTTATAAAGTAAATAACTTCCTACACTAAACATCATTATTTAGTATGAAATATTTTTCTTAAACTATAAATATTTTTTTGTAATAATTTTTAATTATAATTGTAATTACGAAATGAGCACAGTTTGAAGTAGCATAATAGGGGACCTGAAACAAAAATTAACTGATGAATAGACACATATATTATACAGTATACCTATACATTTACATATATAATAATCTAGAAATTAATAAAGTATATTTAAACGTAAAGTATTTTTTTTCTAAATGTGGAATAACACTTTAACAAAAGTATTAATAAAGTATTTGTGAAATTAAATGTTTATAATAAAGTTAAAATGTTTATAATAAAGAGGTTGTAACGGCAGTTTCTGACTGTACCCGCGTTGGTTATTGGTTCGATTTCCTCTCAGGAGAATGAATTACATACTTTAATGACCTCGCTGTAATAGCAAAACAAAGAACGGGTAGAGCTCTCCCACTCAACACGTACTAACTTGAAAGTTTTGCGGAAAGTGGGCAACAGAATCTCTCAAAATATATACTAACGGGTTTGATTTGAACTTAGATTATTGAAATATTTAATATGGAAATATTTCTTTATTTTGGTAACGAGGCAAAGCGCGGCGTTGAGTTGCGCCACTCAACACGCAATTCCTCAAGAATTCGGCGGAAAGTGGGAAAGGAAATGCCTAAATGAGGAACGGAGTCCCCTAACACTAGGTACCCAGATTCCCTTTGCCTACTCTGCTATATGCGGAAAAAACTCAGAAAAAATACCTTTTCCCTTCTTAGTCTTCCATTTGCGTTGGGGTCTAGACTTAGCTGCGCTATTATTGAACACGCTGAACCATCTCTTGCTCCCTGGCTCTTTCACGGTGGGCAGGTCTAACCAGGTCTGATTAATGAGTTCTTCATATCTATTTAAAAAGGTTTTTTAAATATTTAATAAATCGAAGTATCGGAAAGATAAGACCGTCCTGTCGCAGTAGCAAAGATGACTGTAAGCGCGATGGTAGTAAGTTCAATCTGCACTCGGTGGAATGAGTTCCGTCCCCTTTTTTTAGTTTCACGCTCTATCCCGCACATAGCAGGGTTAACCTAGATTTAAGACTCCTTACCCATTAAGATATTTTTGCTCTCCACTTTCCGCCGAAAGGAGGCAATGCGTGTTGAGTGGCGGAATGCAATACCGCGCTCTGCCTCGTTACCAGAGCGAGAAAATGAAAATATTAAATATTTCATCCCATCACCCGAGTAAGAATCGAACACATACTACCTGTCGTATGTATGTATATCATTTCAATAAGAAGGTACCATCTACACATCTACATCGTACCACGACATAAATGACCACATGTCACAAAATGATTACTTGTATTTTTAATACTGCATTTAAATATATTCCAAATGCTTTAATAATGATGAATATCGTTTATCTATATATATAAAAAGACTTGTACCTGACTGACTGAGGTAAGACGCACGCACAGCCGTAACCGCTGTGCGTAGAAACGTGAAATTTGGACAGATGTTTATTTTCGTAATCTGGACATCCACTAAGAAGGGATTTTGAAAAATTTTAACCCTAAAGAGATGAAATAGGGGTTGAAAGATTCTTATAAAATTTGAAATTCAGACTCTTAAAAATATTTCATTGAACACGTGTTTCATGGTTTTTTTAGAATTCACCCTCTAAGGGTTCAAATAAGGGGTTGAAAGTTTATATGGAAATCTTTAAATCGCCACCGATTTTTATAAAAAAAATAATTTAGACTGTTAAAAATATTTTATTGTACACCGGTTTCGTGGTTTTTTTTTAGAATTCATCCCTAAAGATGCAAATAAGCAGGCGAAGCCGCGCGCGTCCACTAAGTATTACATAATCGTTTTAAAATATTTTTTTATTCTGTCGCTTAATATTTACATTAAGTGATTAAAGGTTATTTCCAAATGTTTAAAAATGTGTGTGGTTTAGAACTGGTTTTGAACGCATTTTTTTGTAGATCTATTTTTTTTATTAATATAAGTATTACGTGTGTATAAATATTGATAACATAAAATATATTATGTTTTAAGTGTCATCATGTATTATGTGTATAAAGGCATGGGGCAAAAGTAAGTAAAGGGGTCATTATTCAAAATGCCCGGGCATTATGAATAATGAAATAATGAGGATGGCAATTTTATAAATAACTAAGTTGTCCAAGCATTATACATATTACTCATCGCCTATTTGGCAGGCTAATAAAAAAAATACATAGATAAATAAATTATATTTTGCTTATTTAAAATAAAAATCATGTGCTGACCAATTGTGATATTGAATGAGCTTTTTTACAAAAAAAAATAAAAATAAAAACGTTACAGTACTTTATTACTTAACATTACTTCAGTTGGTTTATACTAAAAATATGTTTTTTTATTCTCTATCCTATATAATAATTTTGACTATTAAAATTTACCATTTACCATATTTGTATAATATTTGAAACATTATGCATACATATTCCCGATTTAATTCAATATTTTGTTAAATGTGACCAGCTTATGAAATGAGCAATTGAATTCCGATCTTTAATTGGTCAACGCGTGTTATACGCTTGTCAAATTTACAATAGCAATAATAGTCAAATGCCATTTTCTTATCATATTGTCCAATAACCATAGCAATATTCATAATGTCTAGACAATATAATAAATAATGAAATAAAAATCATAATTAATCAGGTCGTCCGACATAGATAGGCCAGTTCATATAGTCACCGGGCATTATAAATAATTATTTTCAACTCTTCATACATCTCTTTCCATTCAAAGAAATTGGTGAGAAGTCACTACGCCCTCCGGAGTCTCCGTCCTTCGTTTGTCTATTCAGATGCATTATAACGGCGCTTTGTTTATCAGACAAAATGTTTCATAATAAATATTTTTGCAGAATGCTTTTTTAATAATACAAAATACGGCCTAGCGAAAATTGAGTGGTGCGCGGACTGCAGAGTGTCTTAACTGTTCAGTCTACCCTACCCTGCTATATGCGTGATACTGCGTGGAGCACACAAGTGACAAAAATCTTTTTTATACGGAAATGATTTGCATTCCGTTGTGATTTTTTTATGTGAATACTTTATGAATAATTAATGATTCTTATGTACATAATATTATATTAGCAAAAATATATATTTTAAATATATGCAGGAATCAATATCGATAATATATTTTAATTTACATAATTATATAATTAACATAAATAATGCGATTAAACTTCGGAACTCATCAAAATATTGATAGTTGTAATAAATTAAATTAATATGTTTTTTAACGGATATAATAAATATAAAATATTATTTTTGTACTTTGATCGCGGCTAGAATCTCGGTTCTTTACCGCAAAAGAAAATCAAAAGTCTTATACCATCACTCTGTTGTCCGTCCGTTCATTTTCAGTGTGTCAGTGTCTGTCAGTCAGTCAGTCTTTTAATTTAAGGCCCGCTCTGTCTTATGAAAGTGAAATTTCTATTAATTATAATCCCACAAACTTCGCACAAGTACTAGTACATACACAGTCGGATAGGTATTTCGATTTATGTTATTAAATGTTGAACATTGGTTTTTTTAGCTTCACGCTGCATCCCGCACTTAGCAGGGTATGCAGAGGGAACCTGGGAACCTAATGTTAAGACAATCAGTTCCCATTAAGACACTTCCATTCCCCAGTTTCCGCCGAATTCATTCTGTGTTGAGTGTGGGAACTCGACGCGGAATCAAGCAGAGGGAACCTAGTGTTAAGAGTTGAGTGGCGGAATTCAACGCCGCACTCCAGCAACACCAGAGTGTAGAAATGAAAATATACATTTTACTATACTGCGTAAGTAATAAATTAATAACACTGCTTCTGCTTATAAGTTACATAGCTTAAAATTTAATAATCATATATCCTCTCCGCAACTTGTCCCTCGGTAGAGACCTCTTCAAGGGATCGTCACTTCCCCCTAGGAAGTCTCTTTTGCTTTTTACTATTTATAAGTTCCTAACGCTGTATTAGTCTGCCTCAACTTTCCTTTTTGTAAAGGGGTACCACTCGGTAATGAAATTAGTCTGTTTTTTCTCTATCATATGACCAGTCAATCCAGTATCAATTAGAACAACCTAATATTATAATAATACCAACGATTTTTTGAGGCCGGTTGTGGCGCAGCGGCACGAGGTGTGACTGCAAAACCGACTGGTTGTGAGTTCGATCCCCGCTCGAGGAGATGAAATATTTACTTAAATTTATATTTCCATTTCTTCGCTCTGGTGTCGAGGTTAAGCGCGGCGTTGAGTTCTGCCACTCAACACGCAATGCCTCCAGAATTCGGCAGAAAGTGGGGAACGGAGTGTCTTAACACTAGGTTCCCTCTGCCTACCCTGCTGTGTGCGGGATACAGCGTGAAGCTAAATAATAATAAATAATAATAACCAATGATTTTTTTAATTGTAGTGTGTAGGTGTATACAAACTAGATTATGACTGCGACTTATCATACATCAGTCAAACAAAGAGAAACATCGAGTGAAGGAACACATCTCTGATATCAAGAATCGAAATCATCTGTGTGTGAGCAGAGATGACTTCGATTCTTGATATGTGTACATAAAGTTTGAAAAACCCCAAATCCTCGCTTAGGAAAACAGACATATTCCTAGAATGATCCACGAGGCTATTGAAATACAAAAACATCCTAATTTCAATAAAGAGGACGGCTGGAAACTTCCTACCACCTGGGATCCACTTATAAAATCTTTGAAGTCTCAAACCCAACCATAGCAGAGGGCAATATACAGATCATCTTGCAGGAATCCAGGGAATTTTCATATAAAATGGAAATAATTAATTCCCCGAGTGGGAATCGAATCCACAACTGTTGCATTTATAGTTAAACGATGTGCTGTTACGCACGACCACTTACCTGGAATCATCATCTTGTTGTAAGTATTTCATTAACTTATATAGAAGTTGGTTTCTTCGCCAGTATCCAGCTTCACCGTGCTGATCTGTGCGTCGTGCGTGATCATCGACTGCGGCCTCTACTAGCTCATTTCCTTCCTAAAGTTATTATTTTTTTATTATTATTTTTATCATGTATTGATAAATCAATGTAATATACATTGATAAATGCTCAATGCTCAATAATAGATTATCTTGTATATCTTCCATGTACCTACAGACCGCCACCAGTAACAATTGTATTATATACATTTTATGTTAAGGTTTCAGAAGGCGAAAATAAATTAAATTTTTAATTGATTACATAAAAACTTAATACCTTCTTCTGTATCATAGTAAACAGAAAAAAAATGTATATTATCTATAGATAAGGCAAAATCAAAAGAAAAAAAAAGTAAAATTGGCTATAAATACTTTTATGGTTGTCTAGACAGCGAGGAACCGACAATGAAAATGAAAGGGAAACAGCGTAGCGTAAAGAAGCCACAAGATTTACCCTATTGTTAATAAATAATTATATGACGATCAATGTCATCTGTTAAAGACAGATCTTCAACAAAATTTGGATTTAGACAGAATTGGAAATTTTGGTAACTTCAGATGTAAACTGAAAATATAATAAAGAATATTATTAAGCAGCGGCCCCCGCTCGGCTCCGCCCGCTTGAATTGTATGAATATTTATATAATATTATGTAAGTGTTGATAAATTATTTTTGTACAATTACCTACCTTTTGTAATATTACTAAACTACTACCAATAAATCATAATAATAATTTAAATGTTTTGGGATTTTGTTTATTTTTCGTAATTAATTAATTTATTTATTTTTGAGAAAAATGTTCAGTTATTTCCAATATGTTGTTTGTGTCGTTTGTGTTTCCAAAATGTTTTTACTGTGTAAGGTGTTAAACGGTGGTCTGCCTGCAGGAATTCTAGGATCAAAAGTATCGACAGACACTTCAATTTTATTCATGTATTTATTTATTGATTAGATCAAATATTGATTAGGTCAAATTAGGCATCCGCATTTGAATCATTTTTAGACAGTTTCCGCCCTTCTTTCTCATAATTTTTCATCTTCAAAACATTTTTTACTCTCATAATTATTGAGGTCAGTCGTGACAGAGGGGCAAATTTTCATAAACGGCTTAACCAATTTAAATGCGGTTTTCACTGTTGGATTTTGGCAAGCTTCGCTTAATATTTATTGTTTGTTTTATTTCAATCGGTTCACAAATAAAGAAGTTATATCAATTTAAAATATGATGTTCGACCAAATTGCTAATTGTTAAAAGAGTTAAAGATATTGTTTTTAATGTTTTGTTGTTTGATACTATTTTGTAAAATCATTATTTGTATGATGATAGGAAAAAATTAAGATTTAAAGATTCAAGATCAGGTTCGAACTCTACGCAAGCCTAAATTTACCAAAATTTACAAAATACTTAAATTACGATTTATTTAATGCATAATAGTTTAAATTACCATTCTGAAGTAATTAATTTTGTTTTCTTAAAAATAAAATCAACTTCACGCTGTATTCCGCACCATTTTTAGAGTTACCGTACCTTTTATGGAAAAAAAGACCATTTTAAGATCTCTTTGCTGTCCGTCTGTCTGTCTGTCATTCTGTCAAGAGCCTTTATCTCAGGAATGCTTGGAGATATCGAGATTTAATTCAAACTATAAACTCAGATCAGCGGCTGTATCATATCATGAAAACAAAATATTTCTACGTTTACTTAAAAAAAATGCCCATTTATATCGCAAAAAAATGCATATTTCGATATAAAAATGAAGACATTCGATTATAAAGGGAATCAAAATTCATAGGTTATTTCTGTTTGATGTAGAATTATAAAATTTGGAACCTAGTATCTACAGAAAGTACTTGTACTAAAATCTTAAAACTATACATTTGTGGTTAAATCTTAAAAATAATAGTCTTAAAAAGGAGGCAAAATTTGGTAATAAAGCCGCTAGTTCAAGTGAGGTTTCACATGAAAGGGCTCTGGATAAGCTAAGCTTGAATTTCATAAAAATCTCGGGACCTCCAATTTTTGTACGGAACCCTCGGTGGACAAGTCCAACTCGCGCTTATCCGTTTTTTTTCTAATTTCCGTTAAAATCCGTTTCATACACTTAAATAAAGCCGCGCGGAGACTTTTAGTATTTAATATTTACATTTCCTCACTCTGGTAGCGACTTTAGTTCCGCCACTCAACATGGAATACCTTCAGAATTTGGTGGAAACAGAGGAACGGAAGATTCCCAGGATTCTCTGCCTTCCCTACTTTGTGGAATACAGCGTGAACACAGCACAGCGTTCAACAAAAAAAAAATATTTTGCCACTTACCGGAAAAAGCTCATCTCTCGGTATTTCATTGTACACTTCCGCAGATGAAAAGGTCATGATGAACACCATGCAAATCAGAGAGTAGAACATTTTGTCAGGTTGTTGCTTACTAAAAAAAAAATTAACATTAAGAAATATATGTAGATACAAATTTGTGTACAGTTGTACATATATGTTATTGCTATTATATTATTTATAGTTTTATCCATTTCTCAGATAAATATATTTTATGCGGCGGAACTCAACGCTGCGCTTGATTTCCACTAATGGAATCTATTCAACAACCGTCGTACTTACACTATCAAGACGGTTGTGGGTTCGATTCCGATTCGTCGTGACGATTTCCAAATTCAAGTCAAATACAAAGTTTTGTGTGGAGGTGAACCTTCATACAACTACCAATACCTATATAAATCTATACATCTTGGATCTAGAACCGAATGTAGAAGGCAGTTTTACTTGAGACGGCGCACTATGGATAATGGTAGAACAACGGCAGATCAAAATTCATTTTTACTAAAGTCGTCTCTGATGCACTTTTTATTTTTTTTTAAATAGTATAATAGTGGACCTTTAATGTAACGAATTATTTTTTCGTGAATTACATTTGGAATATATTTTTTTTAATTGTGAGAAATTGTAATTCGTAAGAATGTCTATTTCAGGTTGTTCGCATCGATACTTTAAACTTAATTTCCTTAAAAAAATGTGCAAATAGGTATAAAGTGTTATATATTTTTAAAAAGCCTATAGTATGTAGATTTTAAAACAATTATTATATTGTGGATTTTGTGACTATATTCTTATAAAAAATATTAACAATAAGTGAAGAAAAAAAAAGTACGTACTTAAAGTTCATCGAGACTTTCGATAGTTACCGACGTCTACCGACGCGTTATATTTGATGTTATTTTATAGTCCAGATATTCATAAATAACATTTATAAAAATCAGCTGCGGAAACGTGCGGTTTTAGAAGTTATCACGAAAACTACGATACAAGTCAGGGAACAAGAAAACTCTATCTATTGAAATTTCTAATGTTGTACTATTTAATTATTTAGATTGCGGTAAATTTCAATTAAATTATTGTTATTTATTAATAAAAGAACGTTTTATCTTCATTTTGCACACATTTTGCGGTATAACTAATTAATAAAATGCACAATACCCTCATTTATGAAATTATATAAATAGAGTGAATTAATTTAATAAAACTCTTACAAATTAGTAATAAAATTACTAACAGACGTTTGATTGTTAAGTAACTTCACTAAATTTCAAAGTGGCTAATACTTGCAAGTGTTCCAAGCGTGAATTATTACTTCCATACATTAAAGGAGGAAAAAAACTTGAAGCAATCAATATTAGCTATTAATATTTCTTAAAGAAAAGTATCATGTTTCTGTAGACAACATATGTTTTATTATCAGTGACATTCAAAGGAATCTTATTCGTTCCTTTAATATACAATGGACAGAAGCGTCCCGGTAAAAAGATTAGTTTCTTAAAAAAAACAACGAAAATTGGTTTGTTTCTGAATATTTGTTAACCTTACCAATCATTAAAGAAGTAGCATCTGAGAACTCACCATCGACGTCTTCTGGAAAATGCGGAAGACCCTGTGTCCCTATAGGGACCCATCAGAATCAACGAAGCGAAAAAATACCGCGTAATTTAGTGAATATGGCTTTGAACACACACAATTGCAATACCTACGTCCAGGGCTTACGTCCTATAGAAGGAGAAATAGAAGCAAAACTCATGGAAAAATTCAGGCTTGCTGATCAAGATACAATGTCTCTATATTTGAATCTCATAGAAAACGCAAGCCAGAGCAAAATGCTATCGGATCAAGAGGCATTAAATATTTTAAATTATTTTGATTTAACAAAAGCGCAATACATGTATTTAAGGAATTTAACAAACGAATGAGGTCCCAAAAATGCACAAGGTGCACAAGAATCCCGTAATAAGGAGTATCAAAAATTTCGCCTACATCATGCCAGAAAGTGCTCTCGATCAGCTACAAATGAGGATAATACATCCTCATTTGTAGTTGACATACTCTTCTCTACACATCACCCGTGCATTTCCAGTCGTAGAAAAACATACGAGTGTAGCAAAAGTGTGAAGGCACTTGATGAAGATACTCTAGATCTTTTAAAATTGAATGAACTTATTATGGATCCCGAAGTTCACCAATTATAATTAAATATAATATACTCATCACATAATATACATTCATTTCTAATATTATTCTACTTGTAAATCAGTTTTTGTAAATTTTATATTTTATTAAATAAGTATATGTGTACGCGTAATTTCTTACTTAAATAGATAACAGCTTAAGAAACATTGTTTTTTAATAAACTAATTTAATAATACATTTTTATTACTACTATAAGTAGTGTGGACTAAGGAAATTATAATTTTATTCTTTTCATTATTTTTTTTATATATATATATATACTCCAATAAAAGTATAATATCTGAACGTTACCTAAAGCGCTATTTTATACTTTATGCTTGTGCAAAAATTCAATTGTTTATCTTAACAAATAAAAAAGTTATCGATTTTTGATCTGATACAGACCTCAATTGCCCATAGTGCGGCGTATATTGTGAGGAGTTTCCTCTCTCTGGATCCCCCCATGGCTTGGACCCTTTTCCCACTCTCGAAAGAGTGTTTTTTTATATTTTTAAATAATTGATGAAATAACAATTTATATTTAAAAATGTAAAATTTATTTTTCTTATGTAACAAAAGTATATATTGTATACAAATATAAATATATTGATTATATAGGTAAATAAGTATGTCAAAAACAAACAGATTTTAATCAGAATCTATTTTTATTGCGCCTACACGTTTATTATGAGCAACGAGTGGCAAATCGTTAGTGGAAGCCTATTGCGGTCACTCCCTTAGAAGAATATAACTATATGGACTAAAATCATTACATTAATATAATATAGTGAGGCCAGTCGTGGCGCAGGGGCACAAAGTGTGACTGTAAATCCAACTGGTTGTGGGTTTGATCCCCACTCCGGAGATGAAATATTTACTTAAATTCATATTTCCATTTCTTCGCTCTGGTGTCGAGGACAAGCGCGGCGTTGAGTTCTGCCACTCAACACGCAATGCCTCCAGAATTCGGCAGAAAGTAGGAAACGGAGTGTCTTAACACTAGGTTCCCTCTGCCTATCCTGCAGTTTGCGGGATACAGCGTGAAGCTGATTTATGACGATTGTGGGTTCTATTCCCGAGTTCTTTACACGGAGAAACTAATTAATTTCATTAGCTTTGTGACAAAACAAAGTTCGGCGTTCAGTTCCGCCACCATCACAAAGAATCGGTGGTGCGAGAAGAGTGTGAGTGCGTACTCTGCATTATTAATTTTGACATATTTAAAATATTATTTCACACTTAGAAAAGAAAAATAATTATTTAGAAAACTGGGACGGTTTCCAAGAGGCGCGGTTTCAAATCCCGCTACGTTGATATTTTTGATACGTATTTTAAACAATTAAATTACATTATTTATATTAGATAAAGTGCCCTAAATGAACAGAAAATGAAAAAAAAAATATATGATATTTTTTTTTCATATAAGAGGCCAAAGTTGCGAAGACAAGGACTATGATAAATGACTTGTTATTTGGAGATGTCAATATTATTTCCAATCCAATTATTATTACAACTTTCCTTAATATAAACAAACCAATAATCTCCCAAGTTATTATATTATCAGGATTAGGCGCCTTTCGTTATTGCTATCTTAATATTCGATATGTAATTAGGAGAAAGGGAAAAGTGGAAGGAGGGGGAAATAGATAAAGGGAACCTAATATTAAGATACCCCGTTCCCAGTTCATATTGAGTGACTGAATTCAACGTTGCGTTTTATCTTGTGACCAGAACAAGGAAATGAAAAAAACTCATTCCCCCATATGAGAATCGAATCCACAACCGTCTTGTAAGCTGTGAGCGATATGCCGCTGCATCATGCGAGTTTTTACTTATTTATTTATTTGTTGTCAATACATGAGATGTTTTCCATTTTAATGCAGTTCCCGGTGAAATTTCGCTCCTGAAATATATTTATTGTGTTAACTTTGCTAATTTTTCAAAGTAAAGTTTAAGTACGGGACATGCAAAGAATAACCTAAAATTAATTTTAAGACTCTCCGTTGTTTACTTTTCGCCTAGTTTGTCGACGTTAAGTACTAAATTTTGCCTGACTGGAAATCGAACCCACAACCATACCGTGTAAAGTCCGGCAATCTCATGCCGGCAGTCTCATTGCGCTATAATAACAGATACAATTACAATACACTTAAAGTGTATATGTATTTATTTGTAATATCAAAGTCAAAGTCAAATTATTACATTCAAAATAAAAAGTTACATGCATCATTTGAACTTCAATAATTACCACCGGGTTATAAAAGCTAAGGCTAACTAAAATTTTAATTTAATTTAGCTGAAATTCAAGCTTACCTCACTCGAACAAGCGGCTTTAATTCCAAATTTTGCCCCCCTTAAAAATAATAGCCTTAACTATTATTTTTATGATTTAACTTCAATTTTTTTTTCAGATTTTTTTTGCGATATAAACGGTCATATCTTTTTTCTGAGTAAATATATAATTACGTTTTTATCAGGAAATCATGGGGCCATAGATCTGAGTATATGGTTTGAATTTCAACTAGATATCTCCAAGCATTCCTGAGATAAAGAAAGGGTCTTAACAGACAGACAGACCGACGGACAACAAAGTGATCTATAAGAAAGGTTCCTTCCCTTTTTCCTTAAAGAGGTACAAAACCCTAAAAATCATATTAAATCAAATCATTCTTGCACACTTCTTTCTCTCTGGCACCAAAGCAAAAAGCCCGGCGTTGAGTTCCGCCACTCAATGCCTCGAAAAATTCGGCGGAAAGTGAGGAACGGAGTGTCTTAACACTAGTTTCTCTCTGCCTATCCTTCTGCGATATAACGTGAAGCTAATTATATAATGTATAGATTTATAATTATTTGATAGTGACAATGATACCTTTGACACAGATTTATATTTCAATTATAATATTAACCTACACTGCGACTACGTACATCGAGTTCCCACAAACATTTACTTAATTTCACTGTAATATTCAGATAGCAGGGAATATTAAATGAAACGTAAATTTTGCAATTTCAAAGGTCAAAAAGTATTCGTTTAGAGCAAGGGTTCCCAACTTTTTCTTGATCAAGGACCACTTTTATATCATTCTTGGTAGCAGGGACCACTATGCATGTAGGTATAATAAAAATTAACTGTGATAATTAAACAGAAGCTTCGCTTCACCATCCCCAGTCATAAAATTAAAATCGTTCGCGGACCATATTTAGGCTTCTGCGGACCACTGGTGGTCCGCGGACCACTGGTTGGGAACCACTGGTTTAGAGCTTGTGGCTATAGTGGCACAGTGGCATCACGTCTGACTGTAAAGGGTTATAATGTTTGATAGTTGTAGGTTCGATTCTTGTTTGTGGAAATGAATTATTTTCATAGAGCATATAAGCGTGTGAATGTAAACGCGACAGATTGTGGGTTTGATTCCCACTCGAGGAAATTAAATATTTAATATTTTAATTTCTTCACTCTGGTTTGAGGCAAATCGCGGCGCTAAACTTCGCCACTCAACACGCAATGCCTCCAGAATTAAAAAAATTGAGTGATTTGTGAGGAACAGAGCAGACACATACAAACAGCGTGAAAATATAATGCTAAACAAAATTATATAAACTTATCATAGTTACATATTTTCTGATCTAATATGATTAAATATTTATTTGATGTGTTCTTATTAATTTTCTTATAAATATAATAAATAGAAATATTTTTTTGATATAAAACATTTATTTTAAGCTACATTATATTTTATCCCTCAGAGCAGGGTTAGCAAAGAAAGCTTTATTTTAAGTCACTCCGTTTCCTACTTTCCGTTGATATATTGCGTGTGAAATATCGATTACTTTGAGGGGGAATAGTGCCGACTACCGTCGCGCTTACAGCCGGATGCTGTGCCGCTGGGTCACTAGGGTCATAGCCATATTATAGAGATATTAAAATATTTTTTACTCTAAAAGCAACTACTGTTTTATATCAAAGTAAAAAATGAAATAATAACGACGGTAACTACAAAGGCTGTAAAATAATTTTCTCATTCAGGTTCAAAATGTCTTCATTTCCTAATTACTCTTTTAAAACAAAAAGATAGAAGCCTAAAGAAAAGTATTTTCAAACTCTCTGAACTTTCACAAAATTTTAAATAACTACTTTTTTTTAGCTAAACGCCGTATTCCGATTCTGGCGTATAGCCGGGTAGACTGGGAACGTAGTGTTGAGACACTCCAATCTAGGTAATGAGGCCGAGGCGCAAGGGCACAAGCGTGTGATTGTAAACGCGACAGGGTTTGGGTTCGATTCCTACTCTAGTAAGTGAAATATTTAATAATTTAATTTACTAAATGAAATATTTAATAATTTCATTTACTCACCCTGGCGAGACAAAGCGCGTTGTTGAGTTCCGCCACTCAAACACGCAATACGGCAATGCTTGCAGAATTCCGCGGAAGTGTCTTAATGGTTACAGAGTGTCTTAACACAAGGTTCCCAGGTTCCCTCTGACTACCCCGCTGTGTGCGGTATACAGCGTAAAAAAATCGCTAAATAGCCTAAATCCTAAATCTTATTTCCGTTTGACCACGCGTGCGAATCCGCGGTTAAGCGCTAGTATTCAAATAATATTATGCAAGTGGTATATTATACATAATAATCCAAGTAGTGTATTTTTAAAGAGTCTTATATAACTATTATTATGATTAGAGCTATTAATCTTCGTCATCAGTTGTTTATGAACTTTTACTGCTAACTTTCTTTCTCAGGTATATTTTAAGACCTGTCTAATGTATCAAAGAGTTATTTAGAAGTTATTTTCCTTTCATTATACTAGTTTCAGTATATTCAAATAATTGAGGCCCGTTGTGGCGCAGCGACACGAGGTGTGACTGTAAAACCGACTGGTTGTTGGTTCTACCCCCACTCGAGGAGATGAAGTATTTTCTTAAATTTATATTTCCATTTCTTCGCTCTGGTGACGAGGTTAAGCGCGGCGTTACGTTCTGCCACTCAACACGCAATGCCTCCAGTATTCGGCAGAAAGTGGGGAACGGAGTGTCTTAACACTAGGTTCCCTCTGCCTACTCTGCTGTGTGCGGGATACAGTGTGTAGCTGATTTTATTTTTTACTATATATCTTACCATATCTAACCTTAATTTCGATTAACCAGAGAGAAATCTAACTTTCCTCTTTTTAGCAATTTTCTAAAGATAGCGCCCGCTTAAGCTCGTTGTTATATTATACCCAAATTATACAAAATATTTACATATATTGTAGCCTATGTGTTATTATGATGTGTAAGTTATATTATTGTAAAGTTTTATCAAAGTCCATTCAGTAGTTTTTGCCTGAAAGTTGAACAAACAACAAACCTCACAAACTTTCACGTTGATAGTGTCCCGCATATAGTAGGGTAGGCAGAGGGAAGATTGTGTTAAGGTATTACGTTGAACGTTATTTGTTTTTGTTATTTGATTGCGTTTACTTAGAAGTTTGTTTTTTTTTTGTGATTTAAGGGACCATAGACCTTAACATATGATATCAATTTCAGCTTGATACGTTCAAGCAATCTTGAGATAAATGATATAGACAGACTAACAGACAACAAAGTGATGTTATAAGGGTTCCGTTTTTACCTTTTGAAGTACGGAACCTTAAAATTGTGTTTGCAACTTTTGAAATTTTTAAGCGAATTAGGCAGTTGATATTGGTTGTGGATTTAAACTTAAAACCACTTAATAATAACAATTGTAATCTTTTTTATTTTATAAGACTGTTCTGTATTTTTTGTTTACTTTACTGTCAATGTTTTTTTTTTACATAATGAACTTGTTTATATACAAAAATAATATTAATCAAGCATTCCACCGTGACACGTATAAATCTTGTTTTAAGAATACTAAAAATATTACTTAATATACTAATTCGTGCATAAAATCATCAATAAAAACGGGATATAGATATATTATGTGTTTACCAAAGTGTATACACATGTACTTATGTGCTTATACACATGTACGTTACGTACGATACCAAAAAACGAATTATTTTAATAATATTTACATTTCTTCGCTTGGCAACAAGGCCAAAGCCCAGCATTGAGTTCCGCCACTCAACATGCAATGCCTCGAAAAATTCGGTGGAAAGTAGGGGACGGAGTCTTAGCACTGTTTCCTCTGCCTACCCTAATGTATTCGGGATACAGCGTGAGGGTGTAAATATACAATATTATCGAAATTGTAAAGTACCCACTCGACGCAATGAATAATTTCATTTTCTATATTCACTATATGCTAAATGTAATAATAACGTGAAGCTAGCAAAATATTTTCACTAATAGTCATGGTCAGGATTAACATGGAGACATTCTAAAAATGGGAATCGAACCCACAATCATCATATATACAACAAGGTGCTTTCCATTTAATATTTATTTAATCAATTCCTTATATTTACGAATATAATATTTTCAGATAGCTACAACCCACCTGTTCAGTTCGTAGAGGCGCTACGTTGCTACGACGCTACGATGCCGACTACTGCCTCAGGGATGCACGCTTCCCCTTTATATACGTCAATGTGTCCTTGAACTCTAAGGTCTACTCTACAAAATTATATTTTTCTAAGGTAATTGAAAATAAATGACTGACAAGATGGTCGTGGGTTCAAATATCAATGTTGAGAAGGTTTAACGTATCGTAGGTTTATCGTACATACAATGAAAGTGGTTTATATATCTTAGATATCATTCTACTTCTACAATTCATAAAAAAATATGAAAAGTGAAAGATATTATTCTCTTATGATAGGTATAATTAATACCATACTAACGGACATATAACGGACCAAGCATTTGTAACGTCATAGTATTAAGATAAATAGAAAACTTTGTTTCTGTAAATTTTGCACAATGCACATAGTATTTACAGCACACAGCAAACAGTATGGATTTTGAAGTCATTCTAACTGTTCAGTATTTTCCAAAAATAAAATATTTTTAGTTAGATCACTTTTATTTTAATGATGTTAATTACGAGGTTGTCTTCCATTAGACAAAATGCTGCGCACAGTTCAATAATTACCGAATTGAGGTAATATATAGATAGAAATGTAGGTACATAAGAAAAGTAGAGAAGTGTATGAGGTCAAAGTAATGAATTTCTTTTCAATAAATATTAAATATTATAGACTTATTCATTATTCTCTTAAAATAAATAAGCCATAAAGAATAAAAAGTGGATATGCATAAGTACTTGTTTTACCTGAGTTGAAAAATGAAAACAATTTAAACATAATAATTGAGCCCGTCGGGGTGCAGCGGCACATGCGTGTAACTGTAAACGCGACAGTTGTGGTCTCGTTTCCCACTCGGGGGAATAAAATACTTAATTTTTTTATTTCCTCGCTCTAGTAACGAGGCAAAACGCGGCTTTGAGTTCTGCCACTCAACACGCAATGCCCAAGCGTAAAGTGGGGAACGAAAGTGGCTTAATGGGAACAGAGTGTCTTAACATAGCCTAATTGGCAGAGGAACCTAGCTGCTATGTGCGGGATATAGCGTGAAACTAAAAAAAATCCCTAAAACAGCTTGAACTTATACTCAAAGCGTTACAGACGTCAGACATTGGCGTTGAAGATATTCCCAAATAAATGTATTAATACTACAATACAATAGTGTAAGCTGGACTTAGTTTTATACATATATGTACGAATATATGACAATAGTTAAACTTTTTATATTTTAACAAAGCTCAGTATGGTTCTTTGAAATATTATTTTCTCATAAGTGAGCTTAACGCCTTGAAGTAGGGTTTACAATGGTTACTATTTTTAAGTTCTAAGACCTTTTAAAGACCTGTATAATATCGTTTGTAGAATATTCTAAAATTAGTTTTATTGTTGCATTGTATGGCCGGTCGGGCGTAGAAACCTAGTGAATGCATTAATAGAGAAATTTAATAGTTTACAGGATATTTATTATAATCACATCTCGCACCACATAAAAGCCTGAAGGTCACAGTGTCTGACTGTAAACGTGACGGTTGTTGGTTCGATTCTGACTCAGGGGAATGGATTTATTTTATTTGCTTGCCCTAGCAAGAACTAAACATAAATAATCGATTATAATACATCTCCAATTTGGGCAAAAACGAAGTTTGGAAGTACTTATATGTAAATATTGAGGCCATCCTGACTCATTGGGTAATACAACGTACGACTGTAAACTTGATGGTTGTAGGTTCGAAGTTAACTCGGGAGAATGAATTATTGCAAATGTATTATTTTAATTTCTATTATTAGATGAGAATAGTTCTATTACAAGAGGTCTCTTGGGTATAACATAAAGAAATACAGAAATAATTAATATCAAGTAAAATTAACATTATATGTATAACGTAAAAGGGTCCGTAGAAAATATACTTACATTTATATTATTATATGTTATTTTTTATATGAACTTATATTTTTAAGTTCTACTACAGTAACAATTTTTGTACAACAATATAAAAATGCCTTAAAAAAACTAAAATGTAAACTACATGTAAAATTACATTTAGCCGTAATTTACACTCAACAGGCGATGTTTTTTAATTGGACAGAAAGTGGATTTCAGAATGTCTTAGCACTAGGTTCCCTCTGCCTACCCTGCTATACGAGTATGCAGGATACAACTTGAAACTATAAAAAAACAAAAAATATATAATAATAATAATAGTTCTCTTCCGTTATGCCTATAACGGAAATAGGAAGTTGAGCTTTTACTCGCGTTAATACTAAAGGTCAAAGTGTACCACGCTCAGATGCACAGAGCTTCGCATGTGGAATTCATTTCTAGATAAAAAACGAGTGGAAGTCATTTCTGCATTTGACTTTTATGATATAAATAGATTTCTGCGTAGTCAAATGGAAATAATAAGGACTTTTGTGTGACACCTTCTACTCTGATCACAAATACAGCGAGCTACATAGAATAAACCTTACTCTTCCTGAATAAATGGAATATTCAATACAAACATTTTTTTTCCATTTGTACCAGTACTTCCTGAGCTTAACGCGCTCAACCCAATAAACTGCAAAATATTTAAAAATATATTTTTAACATAAGTATCTATATAAAAAAATGAATTAGAACCTTAAACCATGTGTTTAGATAATCCTAACAACTCAACAACAGTATCAAAACTTATCCAATTTATCTTAACAAAAACAGCAAATCAATCAATGTCATCTACTTCTCACATAAATACCTATATTAAACAGTAGGTAGACTTGACTTTAAGCATAATTCAATATTAACTATTATATAGCTAATTAGAATGTTAAGGTCTTCGGTAAGTTCTAGTGTTTGAGATTGTGCCAATACATACAAGTATATATATAAATATAATATGTTTGTAGATTGTTTGTATATAGTACCCTATATACAAAAGGTTTTCTGCAGCTTCCCACTAGTTCGTGTAATCGTGAACCTAAATTAATTAATTGTTGAGTACCGTTATAGCGCAGGGGCACAAGCGATCGGATATTAGCGTGACAGTTGTGAGTTCGAATCCCAACTGGGGGTGGAGTGGTGGGTAGATATTGCACATTTTCATTTCCTCATTCTGGTAACGAAGCAAAACGCAGTGTTGGGCGGACGGACGTGACTTCATAGGGACGGAATGTTTTAACGCTAGGTTCCCAGGTTCTCTCTGCCAATACAATATTTTTTAGTTTTACACTCTATAAAACTAAAAAATATTGTTTTACCAGCTAGCGAAGTAAGCACCGTATCTAGAGATATGTCCCGGCCTTGTTTGGTATTGAGGTGATCTTTTTAAGTTATATAGTTGTAAATGTTTTTTTTTGTTGTTGGTAAAAATTCTGGGATTGACACCCGGTCTCTAGGCAGACGGAACCTAGTGTTAAGACGCTCTGTTCCCCCACGTTCCGCCGAATTCTGGAGGCAGTGTCGTGTTGAGTGGCGGAACTCAATATCGCTCTTTAAATATAATAATAAATTTTTATTACAGCGTAAAATGATTTAATTTAAATTTTATTAATTAATATTTAAGATATTAATTGTAAGTGACTTAAGATTTTGTACGTAAAATACGTTTAAATTATGGATATATAGATATTTTTGTATAATTACTAGAGACCCAAACGCGGCTTCGCTCGCTTAAACTTATTTTGATATTATAGCTAAATTATCGCGACGCAGGAACACAAGCGTGTTTACCAATGCGATGATTGTGGATTCGATTCGACTCGAGGAATAAATTACCTAATATTTTCATTTTCTCTGGTGACAAGGCAAAGCGCGGCGTTGAGTTCCGCCACTCAACAATTCGTAGCTTTTAGTTTTCTTATATTTTAAGTGATACGAAGCCTTCTTTAGTATCCATTCCTCATCATTATCCAGTCCAGGTACAGTGATCTACATTGAATTTAAATATTATATGTACACAGTTGTATTTAATTATTACATGTATTTTATATACACAGTTGTGTTTATTTGCACTTTTAATTATTTTTCAAATTCAAAATAAGAAAACGTAAATTAAAAAAACCTGACATTTACTTGATTATAACTTTGAAATTATCTTTTTAGGTTAAGGGTTTTTTTTTATTTTCTGCCTTTACTCAATGGCGTGGGCCCTAGACTTTTTACCCACCACGGCATAGCCTACACTTTATGGCAAAAAAAAGTAAAAAAAATAGTTATAATTAAATTTATAAGCCAAAAAATAATATTAAGGCCGGCGTGTGTGTTGTCGGTTTGATTCTCACTCGAGGAAATGAAATATTTATTTAAATTTATATTTTCATTTCTACGCTCTGAAGTTCACTTCGATCGCTCACACGCACACGCAATGCCTCCAGAATTCGGAGGAAAGGTGAGCGGAGTGTCTTAACACAAGGCTCCCTCTGCCTACCCTGCTGCATGCGAGATATAGCGTAAAGCTGAAATCAAAACTACTTACAAAAAAACTTAGTTTTGTTAAAAAAAAACAGCCAAATTGTAAATATTGCGTTTATTAAAACCATCATGGCACCGTCAAAAGGCACGTCAATCACTCAAATATAACAATTATATACAAATTAAATAAATAACCTAACGTCGTTGTCCTAATAACTTTTGAACAAGAAACATGAAAATGTGCTTTATTTATTAATTAATATTATTAATAATTATTTATTTCAGTCTAAAATTTACTGTAACTTGAAGTCTAGATCTATATCTAGCTTTTAATAACGACTGTCTGATAAGTTCTCTTTAAAGTTTAAAAGCTCTAAATAGTGGTATCTTTATAGCTGTAATATTAAAGATCATTATTACATTAATCTGCAAGATAAGTTAACCAGAACATGTCAAACAGTGGCTTTAATATATCTAAAACATTGGTAAAAGATTTTTCTAGAATGTCTATTGCTTAATATTAAATATATAATATTATTAAACTAAATTATTATTACTATAACAATTAAAAGTTATGTCAGTTTTACATTGTTAAATACTTATATTAAGTTAAATGTTCTCATCCAATATTTGAAAATAAAAACTAGAATGTTCTAGATAAGCTCCAGAAAAAGAAATCAAAATTTTACAGTCACTTATTATCACACACAATAATAAACAATATAATAATTCAAAAAAATTGTTAAATGTTCAATAATATAAAGTTAACTTTACATATAAAGGACTAAAATGTATTGATATTGTCGTGTAATAATTTATGACGTAATTTCATCATCCTCATCTTGTAAAATCTTACACAATTCTTTAGTTATTATACTTTTAATGAATTTTTCTCAATAACTTTTAAATTTATTTTCGTTACAACCAAATAAACCGTAAGTTAACCGTTAAAATAAAAAGAAATAATAATAAAAAAAACTATTTATAATAACTTATTAAATTACGGTGTAATAACTATTATAATGTGAAATAGAAATATTTACAAAATGTTTAATCAATACAATATCAACTATAAATCGAACTATATTAGAAAATTTTAAAGTTTATATTATTTATTATATTGTGATGTTAAAAAAAGTTTTTATATATGGTCTTGGACGTATTTTTTAAGTACAATAATTATTTTTTTTATAAATTAATTAGTATTTATTATGTGTATAATAATCCATATCATTGGAATAAAATTTATCAAAATTTTGTATAAAATTGAAAAAAAAAATGCTTTTATTATACAACAATGTTCTTATTTCAATTATTATATAAATAATGATGTAAAGTAATTTTAAAGAATGTAATGTTTTTCATATTACATATACTTCACCAGATAAAACTAGTTGTGACTAGTTTTTTTTTTTCAATATTTTAAGAAGAATGCCTCAGAAATTTGTATAATAAATAGAAGAATCACGGTGGATACCAGTTCAAATACATTTTAAAACATTTATAATTATAATTTTAATGTAGAAGAAAAATGTTAAAAAAGATAAGTTTTTGGAGATAAAAGTATTGACAGAAAATCTATCTTTATATTAACGTAACGTAAGAATTTCTTATTGTAATGCATAGAATATATAAAAAGACTATAAACTTAATACTGTTTATCTTTTATCACATGTATTATCAAATTCAATATATGTTTAATACCAATTTTAAAATCCACTTATGGGATGGGTTGTAACGCGATTGACGGATCAACGGTTGTCTATGAGTAGAGGACCTCAGTACCTATCCATTTTATCCCATGTTACCCCTTGTATGTTCAATTAAATTATTTTTAACAATACAAATTCAAATACTCAAAAACTTTAAAGAACATGTGTTTTTCATATGATTAGGGCGATTATTACCTTATATATTAGAAAAACATCGATTTACTTACATATTGTCTATATAGTTTCAGTGGATGGATAAATGGCAGTCAGGTATACGGTCGTCCATATAAATACAGTATTAACAATAAATTAGTATCGAACTAATGTAAAAAAAAGGTTTACACATAAAATATAAATAATCTTCCTGTTTATAGAAATTATTTGAAATAAGCAGACAATTTTTTAAAATTAATATGTGTCACAAGTTCTCAAACTTATTACATTAATTAACTCTAAAATATATAAAAGAATTTTTTACGTGTAGTATAGACACAAGTTCTCAAACTACGAAACAAAATACACAGGAAAAAAATAATATTTCCTACAGTTATGATAATTCTTTTAGTTCGGCAACGATTCTCAACTCATTTCATAAATTTCATACAAACAGCCGTAACTTCCCAACTCTACGCGCGAGCAGACGCGGGATGGTACGTGATAACGTTATGCGCGTGCGTGAAGGCCAGTGCAGGAGGAGAGTGTTCCGAGAGGGTTGCGGGCAGTTGTAGCGCGCGACTCTTCCCACCGAGCGTGCAACGTGTGGTTATACCGCTTTCCACTTCCACTTGTAGCTCAGATCCTGTCAATCTGTGGGATGGATTTTATTTTAGTATTGATTTAAATGATGCCTCTAAATTATATAATCGATGAGAAAAACGTTTTTGAGGCTGTCATCTAGCAGGAACACAAGCATGTGACTGACTGTAACGCGACGATTTTGGGTTCGATTTCGACTAAGGGGATGGGAATGAATAATTATTTATTAATATTTTCATTCCTTCGCTCTGGTACAAAGGCAAAAGCGCGGCTAAGTTTCGCCAGTTAACACGCAATACTCCGAAAAATATGAGTAAGAGAAAGTGGGGACCGGAGCGTTTTAACCCTAGGTTCCCGCTGCCTACCTTGCATTTTTTTTTCAGCTTCATGCTATATGCATGTAACAATAAAATATCCGATTTTGTCTTTCATGATAGCTCTGTATTACCTATCTGGTAGATATATATAATATAGAGAAAGGATGTTTATTCGTTTATAAGAGTATAAGAGATATAACAGTTTATTTTCCTTATGCACTTGATATGTCATCATATATCTATCCAATCTCTAGATTGGATAGATATATGGAACAATCGAAGATTGACGTTGGAGATAGTTTATTAATATTGGGCGTAACTTTATAAAAATCATCTAAATTATCCAAAAAAAAATCCAAATACTTACAAATGGTATCTATGAGCCAATACTCCAAGTAGTTCACCAACTAAATCATTATTGTCACCATTCTCTAAGCCGACCACTAGGTCATTCCGAGCGGAGGGTATGCTCAGTATTACTAGTTGAGCGGCGCTGCTCATTACGCGAACTGGTCCCACCTGAACGCATAAATATAACGATAACAATGATAACTTATAAATAATTACTAGTCTTTACACACAACTTCATTATTATGATGCGGCCAGTCGTGGCGCAGGGGCACAAAGTGTGACTGTAAAACCGACTGGTTGTGGGTTCGATTCCCACTCGAGGAGATGAAATATTTACTTAAATTTATATTTGCAATTCTTCGCTCTGATGTCGAGGACAAGAGCGGCGTTGAGTTCTGCCATTCAACACGCAATGCCTCCAGAATTCGGCAGAAAGTGGAGAACGGAGTGTCTTAACACTTAAGTTCCCTCTGCCTACCCAGCAGCGTGCGGAATACAGCGAGAAGATGATTTTATTTTATTCATTATTATGATCAAACAGAAATAAGTAAGAAAAAAACATACGATACATTTTAATTGTGAGAGTTACAATGGTTTACATAGAGGCACTCCTTTCCCCACATACCACCAAATTTTCGAGATATGTGAGCTCGCATTCCTTCAGGATCGACCTACTCTCGTCAGGTGACGCTGTTAAGATCATTCCAGGTCAACAGTTAATTTTAGCTCAACATATAAAAGTGCCACAGTGTCGGAATGTAAACGCGACCGTTGTGGGTTCTAAGCCCACCCGGGGATTGGCAAACAAAGCGCGGCATTGAGTTCCGCCACTCAAGACTTAATGGAAAATTCGGTAGAAAATTCCCTTAAACCCTTCCTATAAGCGGGATTCAGCGTAAAACTAAAAAAAGTAATATTACCTCAGTTATAGGCGTAGGTTTCTTTAAAGGTTTAAATGAACTCGCATCCAACTTGTAAATAGAAGTTTCCGTAATCAAAATACATCTTTCTGCAAGTTTATTATATCTGTTAAATTTGTGTATTTTACATGAGAATAACGCTTTGCCGATATTTTGCGATCTGTGGAGGTTCGCCATTGTTGATTTGTATTGGGCTGGAAATAAAAAATATGTTACTTTTACATAAAAATATTAAAAAAATAAAATTTATTATTTGGAATGATAAAATATAATTGTTATATCTGTGGCAATTTAAATCAAGTATAGAACACATTACCTCTGACAAATATAAAAAAAAAGAACACATCAATAGACAACAAAAATTCTAAATTCAAAACACATCCTAAACAAATACTCACCAGCTCTATCATTATAACTGTTAAGCGCCAAATAATCTCCTTGCCACAACCTATTCGCACCCCACTGGCTCCGCCTCGATTTTAGTACACTGGCTGCAGATATCTTAAGTTTTAGCTGTGGCCATTGTTCTCTTGGCACTGGTTTGAGGACTAAATATGCCCGCCAACGTCTATAGGCCCCCTGGATGAGAGGGACTGCGACTCTACGGGGGGCCTGGGGCCAGTGGGTTATGATACCGTGGTTGTGGCGAAGCTGAGTTTTGAGGTCGGCTATGTAACGTCGGAAGCGGTAGCGTCTGTAAGTGTACACACATTTAATACTATAAAGTGAATCTGGATAACCATGACAGATAGGACCGATATTATACATTATTTCTTAAAATGTAAAGCACATTGCAAGAGTGTTTTTGTTTTATTAGTGCTCTCATAATACTTTTCATACTTTTCACCCATAGACATTCGTACAAACCTTTTAAAATACATCATTATAGAAGAGAATTTGATTTTGTAGTTTTTCATAGTTACCCTCATCAAATGGGTAACTTTGATACACAAAGAATTATTTTTATTATTAATCTAAGTAATATTAGTTCATGTTTTTGTTAAATAATACCAAAATAATAATTCTGCAGTTTTGCCTACTGGACTTTAAAGGTCTTATATAATAATTTTATTATTCACATAAAGCAACATACACCATACTATTATTATAATTAGGAAAATTTGTGAAAGTAGATTTAGGAGAGTTTGTTCTATTTTCACGCAAAATCTATTTAATTTATTTAGATGAAAATTTACAGTAATATAGCTTATACATAATAATAACAACATAGGCTACAATTAATGTAAATATTTTAAATAATTTAGGTACAATATAACTATACATTTAAGAGGGCAATGTTGCTTTTTGGTTGCTAGTATATTATAAAAAAAAAATTGAACGAGCAAACTTTTTACCGAATTCTAAAAAAAAACAATAATTTATTAACAAAATTAATATATAACTCACTTCCAAGCATTATAAATAAGTAGAGCTGCCTTCATCTTTCTGTATCGTTGTCTCGCAAGGGTGCCCCGCCATAACTTCTGTAGCAATATCACTATTGAAGGAATGAGCTCTGCTCGAGCTGCTTCTAACGAATGTATCGTTTTGGCACTCCTGGAATTTAGTTTATTATTGTTTATTTATATATTTAATGTATGTTCATTTACTGTATGTGGATAAAAGATATTGAGTGAAAATGTGATTTAGGAATATTTTCTCATATATAAATTAAAAATTAGCTTCACGCTGTATCCCGCACACAGCAGGGTAGGCAGAGGGAACCTAGTGTTAAGACACTCCGTTCCCCACTTTCTGCCGAATTCTGGAGGCATTGCGTGTTGAGTGGCAGAACTCAACGCCGCGCTTAACCTCGACACCAGAGCGAAGAAATGGAAATATAAATTTAAGTAAATATTTCATCTCCTCGAGTGGGGATCGAACCCACAACCAGTCGGTTTTGCAGTCACACCTCGTGCCGCTGCGCCACGACCGGCCTCAATTTCTCATATATAATATATTCTAATTTGGACTAACCGTATGAACAGCTTGGTGTGCCCGTACTGCACGTCGGTGACGCGCAGGTCGCGCAGCAGCACCATGACGGCGTCGCGGTGGCCGGCTCCGCGGAAGTTGGGCCACGTGTACTGCGACAGCATCTTGTAGCGCTGCAGGAAGCGGTCGTAGCGCTGGCGGGACGCGAACCCGGCGCGGCGCACGCGCACGTTCTCCACCAGGCCCAGGTAGGCCACTTGGTGACGCACCTGCGGTCACACCACATTATGGAATTGCACATTCTGTGTAGGCTGCTTGGTATAAGTATTATTCCACACTTAGGAAAGAGAAATACTTATTTAGAATACGTATAAAAAATGTTATACGTTTTCTAAATAAATATTTTTCTTATTATAATTGATTTTAATATATTTATTAACCTTCCTGTACCCGCGCTAAATAGTGTAACACCTGTACCCGCGCACGGTGTAACGGACCGAAACTTTAAAATCCGTAACTTTGATTTTTTTGGGAAAACCTGTTGGAAACTTATATTGAATTTAAAGTTAGGGATATGTTTAATAAATTAAACCATTTTTTTACAATTATTTGCATTTATTATTGTTGCACAGTCTTTAGAAACAGCCATTGAAAAACATTAGTTATTCTTACAAACTAAGATAAAATGAACCAAAATTAAAATTCTTCTTTAACATAACATCAAGATCTTCGTAAATCTTCTAGATAACAGAACTAAGAATAATAAAATAAAATCTAATCCTCTTGAGATTCATTACTATAGCAATAAGAGCAAACCATAACCGCGTGTTCCAAACAAAAATATTTTTTGCAAGTAAGGCAGTTGTAACGCGTTTTACGGTTTTTTTTCGAACTACAAAAGCTACAACGACCTTTGCCCAAGTTGTTAGCGGTACCTGATGACTCTGGACCGTCTAGTTTGCAGATTTCAGCACACCTTTGTTGTATCGTTCCAAATATCACCTGCTTCTTTCAAGAATGTAGCTTCACCTTTTACGCCTGGTTGTTCAGTCACTATATTCCGTACACGTCTTCTGCCCATCACCGACGGAGCAGTTTTATTCCACTTTGTTTGAGAATCTTTCCCAAGGTAGGTACCTTGTTCATCCTCTAACTCACTCTCGGAGTCACCTTCTTGTTCGGTATCCGTATTTTCTTCTCTAACTTCAACGTGATCTTCCACCTCGCTGTCATTTTCATCCTCGTAATCTGTATCCTGTCCAGCTTCATCCAACATTAGTCTTATCTGCTCCTCATTCATTATCACGCCCATAAACGAAGCTCTAAAACAAAAATATTTTTTTTATTTCATATATAGCATAAATACTCTGAAATATCATAATAAAATTAAGGTAAAACTATGGTAAAAATGTATACGAGTAAACTTCTTTACAAAAAATATGCAAACTATAAAATAAATCTACGAAAATCATGAAAAATAAAAAATATTACTCACCAAAAATAATAACACATGTACCCGCGCCGGTCTCTGGCACCGAATGACGCTCAGTTCACCCAAATGTGGCCCCCACTCAAGGTCACACGTCACGTCAATTTCAAGGTCGTATCAAATTAGGCAAGTACTAGAAAGTTCATTAAACTAGCATTATTCGTTCTTTATTTAATATCGAAAAATCATTCTGTCGGTCTCTCAGACAAACGCGCGGGTATAGGAAGGTTAATGTAATATAAGAATACACTAATATTAGACTTTTTAAAGTTTTCTGCATTATACAGAATCAGAAGTAAGAAAAAATACTAAAATCAGATCTGTGCAAACATCTACGACTAACTTCAGGGTGGCTAAGATCATACTGTAATAAGTAGTATTTACTTACCAATTTATCGTCCCACATGTGAGGTGCCTGGGCCGGGTTAGGTTTAACACATCGCACATAAAACGGTTCTTTGCTGGCCAGCCCAGCGACCAGTGACGCCATTGAGCTTCTGAACAGTGACGCCGCTGATGGAGGACGTTTTGAAGTCTGACAAATTACATAAAAAAACGTCACAATACTTAATTGCACCATTAAAAAATATTACAATGTTAATTCACAATTCCCGTTTGTTTAATAAATATGTAGCGCAAATTTTGATGGTTTTTCGATTTTGATATTCCTCTGCTGAGTATGTGGTTGATATACATATGTTTCAGTTTGAAACTTTATCTATTTGTCTATTACAAAAAAAAAGGATCATGACAGTCATATAGACAGACGCTCAAGAAAGTGAGTTTATACATAAGTTTTTTTCTACCAAGTACGAAAACACTGAACAGTTAAAAATATTATAATTATATATTAACATATATCTTTTCAGCACCGACCTTCAATATATTATCAGCACCCTCCGGCCACATGTCACGTAGCGAAGCGTTCTGCGACGCGTGGAGTAGCCGCTTCAAGTCCTGCCAGAGGGCATCTTTGTTTTTGTCCATGAAGCCGGTTATTGCGTATGTCACGTCGCCTGCGTAGTGTCTGTGTGAAAATATAAGTTATAGTACACACAAAAGAATCTTACTAAAGATCATATAGCTATGCTTCATTTTATCAAAATGGAGACACTTTTACTATAAACCTTTCCAGGGATGAATTTAAAGTGTAGTTGTAATTGCGCTACGACAAAAACCGTGTTATAAAAATACTTTTCTATAGTTTCACGCTTTCGGTATATAGAAGGGTAAGCAAGGGGAACCTGGTGTTGAGACTCTTCGTTCCCCAGGAACTGCCGAATTTTTAAAAGATTGATGAGCGGAACTCAACGCTCCACTTTGTCCTCTTGGCACTTGAAAATAAGGAACGGGGGTGCCCTAAATTTGAGTAAAACGGAGTGTCTTAACACCAGATTGCCTCTCCTAGCTTCCTTTGCGCGAGATACAGAGTGAAGATTTAAAAAAATATTTTTTATTCTTCTTTGATTCAATAAATTTCAACAAAGAGCATCATTTACAAAATATTTAAAATTAAAAAAAAAACAATAAAACAAAATCGCTCTAAGCTATGCCATTCGACTAATAAATGTTTGTTAAAAGAAAAAAAAAAAGCATTAAAAACTTACGTTATTCTAAAATCGACGCCATGTTTCAATTTCTTATCAGTCGGTGAAAGCTGGCGAGAAGTATAATGCTTATGCCCATTTAAACGCTTATCCATAGCTTCTAGGAGTTGTGTGTCCGATATCTAGGGAAAGATAAAATAATAATTGTTTATATAAACAATTACAAGTATTATTTATAAACTTGCGGAATTAGAATCTGCGCTTATCAATTCATCTTCAAATCTTGATCAAAATCAGTCAAAATCAGACTTATGTAGACCTAACTCACATCAGACCAGGCTAGACAGAAGAGAAAAAATAAAGAAAGGCTTCATACATGACCGTACCCATTCTCTATACAAATCCTTTACAAAAACTAACAAATACATCTAGACCAGAACAGGCCAGGCCCGGCTGGGCTAGTCAGATCATACCACACCACATTCCACAACAGTTCAGGCTAGACCAGAACATACTTTAGTAGGAATATAATATAATTTGCATTCATGATAGCTCTACTAACTAATTCTCAAATAACGTTTTTTAAATACAAGTAGCTTCACGCTGTATCCCGCACACAGCAGGGTAGGCAGAGGGAACCCAGTGTTAAGACAATCCGTTCCCCACTTTCTGCCGAATTCTAGAGGCATTACGTGTTGAGTGGCAGAACTCAACGCCGCGCTTAACCTCGACACCAGAGCGAAGAAATGGAAATATAAATTTAAGTAAATATTTCATCTTCTCGAGGGGGGATCGAACCCACAACCAGTCGGTTTTACAGTCACACATCGTGCCGCTGCGCCACGACCGGCCTTAAATCAAATACAAGTCAATTTACATAAATAATAAAACCACTATATCTAGACCACACCCGACCAAACCATAAAAGATCAGATCAGACCATACCTTAGTAGGATTAAGACAGGCTTCGTCCATGATAGCTATGACTCCCTGATGAGGAGCATCTACCAGCTCGCAGATAACTCTGTTATTGAAGTACTGTATCGGCGTCCATTGTATGCCTTCTCGGGCGTATTCTTCTTGTTCTTGCTTGAGGACTAGCTCTGTAATTTATGAAAATATAGATTAATAACGGAAAACGATGAGTTATGTTACATTATATAGATTTATTTTTGAATATATAAAGTATATCATAAAAGGGATTTTCTAAAATTTTATTTGAAAATAATGTGGGTTCGATCGAACTCGAGGAAATGATATATTTATTTAAATATATATATTTTCATTTTTTCACTCTGGTGTCGAGGCCAAGCGTGTTTGTTGAGTTTCGTCACTTTCAAAATTCGACGGAAAATGGGGAACGAAATGTCTTAACACTTAGTTCTCTCTGCCTACTCTGCTATGTGCAGATTAAAGCGTGCGTGAAGTTGATTTTTTTAAAGTTTTAATTTGAAACTAATAAATAGAAAAATATTCAGCACACATCCTGTTTTTTTTATTTTATAACTATTTTTTTACTAAGGCTAAGTATGTATCTCATATATTTTTATCGTCCGTTTATTAATAAAAAAAATATCTTACCAATAAACAATTGTTGCAGTTTTTCATTACAATAATTAATGCAGAACTGCTCAAAACTGTTCGTATCGAATATTTCGAATCCATATATATCTAACACTCCTATTAGGGAGCTTTTGTATGAACTGTGTGGCGCTTCTATCGCTTTGTTGATCTGTGAACATTAATGAAATGTTATTATTTTTAAACTTTACGCTGTATCCAGCGTATAACAGGGGAGGCAAAGGAAACTTAGTGTTGAGTTGGATATTACTTGTTGACAGTACTGTTGTGGCGGAACTCAACGCCGCGCTTAATCTTGTCTTGCCAGAAAAAGGAAATCAAAATATATTAAAATATAAATAATTCATTTTCTGAGTAGGAATTGAACTCATAGCTGTCGCGTTTACAGTCACACGCTGTGCCTCTGTGCCACAACGTCTTCATATATGTATATTATTCTTATATTATACTTTTTTATTATTCGCCTTTTATGCATATTGTAGGGTAAGCAGAAAAATGTTTTTGATACATCTCTCCGTTTTTATTATTTTGTATATTGATAAGCTAATCGTTATGTAGTTTAACACAAGTGTTACGTACCCTATATCAAAATGGCGTTTTATCTAAATTCAGATATGATTATGTTTGAAAAATTTAAATATACAAGTTAATGTTATTTATACCAACAATTTATCTATAAACTACTTTCGTTTAAATCATTACAAAATGACAAAACCGACATATTAAAACTAACCTGTTGAACAATCCAAGTAAACAGCCTATCATATGCCGCCTTCGCCAACGCTAGTCTTGTATAATTGGCGTCTGATAACGTATGTTCTTTACTGACGAGATCCCCTCCAGCTGACAGTATTCTACCTGACATAGCTGACTTTAGAGCCTCTTCTGTTATGCCTAGTGAACTAACGCATTGTTTCAATGGTCCTCCGACTGATATGTGGCCATCTTGATTTTCTGTGAATGTTAGTTCGCCCTGGAAATTAAATAAATAAATAAAATATTACAAAAAATTATAAAGTGACAGTAACACGATGTAAAGTGAAAATAACACGATAGTCAGACAACACCGAGTGCTAAGACATACCAATGCCTATGCACCGCTCAGTATTCCAGACATTGAGTGGTGAGCTCAACGCAATGCAATGTTTTTTTACCAGAACGAAGAAATAAAAATAAAGCATCCTGAATGATAATCGAACCCGCAATCATTATTATTATATTATTGACATCATGAGAAGACTCTAACTAATTATGCTATAAGTTGTATAACAATCTTCTTTACATTTTAAGTGTGAACATAATTTTACAACATGTTTAATTTATATATTTATAAAACATATGTATGTATTATATATTATTTAGTCCGTTAATAATAGCTTAAAAACACGTCATCACGTCAAAAAATTAAATTAAATTAGCTTCACGCTGTATCCCGCACACAGCAGGGTAGGCAGAGGGAACCTAGTGTTAAGACACTCCGTTCCCCACTTTCTGCCGAATTCTGGAGGCATTGCGTGTTGAGTGGCAGAATTCAACGCCGCGCTTAACCTCGATACCAGAGCGAAGAAATGGAAATATAAATTTAAGTAAATATTTCATCTCCTCGAGTGGGAATCGAACCCACAACCAGTCGGTTTTGCAGTCACACCTCGTGCCGCTGCACCACGACCGGCCTCATATATATATATATATATATATATATTTTAATTATGAAATCCTTGACTTACACCACTTACATAATTTACCTACCAACTTACATGTAAATATTATTGTATGCTATATAATCCGGCAAGAGCACATTTAACCTTAACACAAAAACTAATTAACTTAACATAACGAGGTTACTTATGTTTATTTACTTGACACTGTGTGAGTTAATCAAATATCAAAGTGGTTAACATATTTACATCCATTTTTAATGTATGTTTCTTCCTGTAGCTTATGTATTCCCCATATAGCAGGATAGACACCGCCCAATTTTCCAGGCATTTTCTGACATTCCAGACGAAAATAATTTACTCCCGCGAATGAGAATCAAATGCACAACCGTCACGTTTACACTGCACACGCCACTGCGCCACGACGGCCACATGTTATAGACATAATATAGCCATTTTTTTTACTACTTCCTCACTGTTACCAAAGGTTAAGCAAGAGTTGATTAAGACTCCCTTCTCCACTTTCCGCCCAATTTCGAGACATTACATACAATTACATTTTTTTTAATAAACACTTATCCAAGTAAAATTCAAAAAGATTGTCCTTACCAAGAAGTCATCGCATCACATTAAACGATTAAAGAAAAAAAAAGGCTCACCAAAAGTATGACTCCAGCGACGATACTCCATATATCATCAACCACCGACGGTGGAAAGCTCAAGGCATTAAAGGCACTATTTGTAACACTGTAGAGCTTAGAGTCCTGTGCTGTGGGCCTCTCATTGCCAAGAATTTTGTATACTGAACTCGAGTTGAGTCCGTATTTCTTTGTGTGCGTGTTGTTTGTGCTTAAAAGCTGCAAAATTATAAATAAAAATTGTGTAAGCTTTTACTTTAATCAACTTTAGTTGTTAGAAATGCGTAATAATGTGAGTGAGGAGAGACAAACATTATAATTATTACATACTTCTTCGTTTCTATAAAGTATAAAGTTTTAAACTTTAGAAAAAAATAAATTAATTTGAGGGGCAGACAACTGGAAAATATATTTTTAATACTGCAAATGGAATTGTTTAAATTTTTAGGAATACATGATACACGGCTTAGTTTTGAAATGCGGCTTAATTAAAAAAAAAACTGGAATGCTATACATTCTTAATACATATGATTTTTTAAGCTGCACACTGTATCCTGCATATAGCAGAGTAGGCAGAGGATACCTGGGGACATAGTGTTAAGACACTCCGTTCCCATTAAGACATTTCCGTGCAACACTCTCCACCGAATTTTAGAGCCATTGCGACAAAAACATTAAATAATTAATTTCCTCGAATGAAATTTGTACCCACGATCCGTCGGGTTTACAATCGCACAATTGTACCACTGCGCCACGACTGACCTCAAACTAATTAACATATTATTCATAATATTTACCCATACATACATATGCATAAAAACATTAGATAAGCTAATATTTAAAACAGTGGAGTATTATTTACTGCGGTTTGATGTAAACCCAACAAAAGCATTCTAATGTAATTGATGCACGCCTTTGAAATAAAATTATTTGTAAGACGTCACTCGATATCCTGCTACAAATAAACTGATGGGACTTTTTTATTTTTATACTGTTTTCCTCATATAGCAGGGTAGGTAGGTGGAACCTAGTGTTACGACACTCCGTTCCCTATTTTCCGCACATTTTTTTAGACATTGCTGACATAACTCAACGCCCTTTTTACAAATGAGAATTTTTTTTGAAATGAAAATAATTATTTTCCGAAAAAGATTCAAATTCACAACCGTCGCGTTTACAGCCAGATGGTGTGCCGCTGCGCAACGATTGCCTCTTTTAAGTAATACGCCCAAAAATAAAAACAATTACATACCTGATAAAAAGAATGGAAGTTCCTTTCGCCAGGCTGAAGGTTCACCACTCTACTCTTCTCCAAGAGATAGTTGCTGATGTGACCTCCTATCGGGTCTCCTTTATAATCGAAGTGTATGTCCATGTACTTGCCGAAACGCGAGGAGTTGTCGTTGCGATTTGTTTTCGCGTTACCAAAAGTTTCCAATATGGAGTTCGACTGTATTAGAACGTTTTTTACCCTGTGAAATAAAATAAAAACATTTTTTAACATTTATAAAGTGTTATTTCACATTAAGGAAAGTAAAATACTTTTTTTAACATTTCTTAAACATAGCAGGACTCGCGCCTCTTGAGAACCGTCCAAACTCACCGCTCGTAATCAAGCAACGTCAAAATTCTTATATGCGTACCCTAAATGTAGAATAGAGCGTGAAAAAATGTTTTTTTTTGTAAAATGACAGTACTTCTTATAGCATAAACTAAACATTTAATATACGTGTATCTGTACCAGTAGTCAATAAAGTTTAAAACATTGTAAAACGCGGAATAAACGCTAAGCCATTAAGACAAGAGTTATGTATATTATTCCTACGAAGTGAAACTAAAGTGTCTCCGGCGAAGACGTCTGCCGTCATTAAAAAGCAAGCGTTCCTCACACACCGTTTCATTTAAGTATGAACTGAAATATTTATTTTGATTTACATTTTATTGCACATACAGAAAGCAGGGAAGGCGGATAAAACTTACATTACATAGTTGAAGGTCATGGGCGTAGGATTAGGAGGGCAGAGTGGGTCGTGCCCAGCCCACAATAGTTTGGTGCCCACCCCAGAAATTTTACTAACAATAAATATGCCCCAAAAAAGATTTAAAAAACGTTTACGCGAATATATCTGTTGAAAGCTAGACTATAGCTATGTCCAGTTACGCCCATGACGAGGAGGCAATGAGGATATTAGGAAACCAACTAACTACACCGCAATCAACTTGATCGACGATCACCAACCCCAACCCCTCAAGAATTCAGTGAACATTACCGATAGATCGATCAATGTTCACTTCACATTTTACAAAAACCACAACTAAATCAAGAAAAACACAGAAACGGGCATGGACAACCAACCAAAAAAAAAATTATTTTATATAAAGTGGCTCTATATAAATAAACTTAACACAATATAAAAAAAGACTAATAAAATTAAAAAAAATGAAATGTATTTACATTGCAATACAATGTAAATTGTAGGTGAGCATTACTATTAAGTACATAATACATATATCTACATTTAGATTAGTACCGCAAGGCCGGTGCACTAATGTGGTTGCACGAGTCATAGATATATTATGTCATTTTACTATTAAAATTTTAATATTTGCCATCAAATGGACCACAGAATGGAATATAGATATATTAAAAACTAGTAACCCGCTCGCGGCGGCTTCATCCGCTCTGCCCGCGCCGAATTCCTATTCAAGGAAATTAAATATTATTATTGTTTTTTCATTTCCTCGCTCTGGTAAGGAGGCAAAGAGCGGCGTTGAGTTCCGCCATTAATACATCGATGTCATCGATTGATACATTCTCTTGATAAAAGAAGATAAATAATAGTATATTTTAATTACCTGTCAATATATTCTCTATGCACTTGCATGGTGTTGGCGGCTATGTACTTCATGATGAACTTCGAAGCTTCCGTCTTCCCCGCACCCGACTCACCAGATATAAGGACACATGTATCTCTTCCCTGAAAGAGAATAAAAAATATACATATATTATTTTATCATAACACCGTCGCCGTTGTGGCGCAGCTGCACAGCGTCGTCCTATAAACGTTGTGGATTCTATTACCACTTGGCGGGACCGCGCAGGGAAATGCGTTGAGTTCCGCCACTCACCACGCAATGTCTCGGAGATAGAGCGAAAAGTGAGCAACGGAGCGTTTAATACTAGCCTTCCCTCTGCCAACGCTGCTGAAACTGTAATCTATGTATTTTGCGTAGATATTGCAAACATCGAACTCACAACTGCCGCGTTTATAATCAGTCAGTATGTACAACGTGGTATGACAATACTATCAAAATATTTTAATAAAACTATTCCTATTGAAAACTTACTTATTAGTCAATACCACTAACAGATTTTTAACCACTAACCATCAATCATACTAAATCTAGATTTGCTCAGGTCAGCAAACCTTTTACAAAAATATATCCAACGTTAGTCATCAGTTTTCAAAATCGGTTAAAACTATATACTATACTAGAGGGCGCGCGCGGCTTCGCCCGCTTATTAGGAGTGAATTCTAAAAAAACCACGAAATACGTGTTCAATAAAATATTTTTAACAGTCTGAATTTAAATTTTTATAAAAATCGGTGGCAATTTAAAGATTTTTCCATATAAACTTTCAACTTCTTATTTGAACCCTTAGGGGGTGAATTCTTAAAAACCATGAAACACGTGTTCAACGAAATATTTTTAAGAGTCTGAATTTCAAATTTTATAAAAATCGGTACAGATTATTTTTTTTCCATACAAAGTTTCAACCCCTATTTCATCCCTTTAGGGTTAACATTTTTCAAATTCCCTTCTTAGTGGATGTCCAAAATAAACATCTGCCCAAATTTCACGTTTCTACCATCAGCGATTACGGCTGTGCGTGCATCTTACCTCAGTCAGTCAGCACAAGTCCTTTTATATATATAGATATATATAATTTAATAAAATTTTATATAGATACAAATACAACAACCCACGACTGTAATACCTATTCCATTCCATTTCCCAGGTAAATTGACAATCCCGATTTTCAGTTGGCAACGACAAGCTATCTTCTTTAAGTGGTCCATACAGACACTATTCTGGGTTTACGGTCACTAATACCGCGTGAACTTTACGCCTCTTTCGCTACCCTTTCCGTGTGCCGTAAACGGCAGCAGATTTTATTGCCGTTTTGACCGTTTCGTTTTAATGAAGACAAATTATGACTTGTTTTATATGATAAGTGCCTTAGCTTCATAGTAAATGTGTTTCCGCATTTTGGAAGTACGCATTTTATTTAGAAGTTAAGAAGAAACTAACCGCTGATATTCAGTTCGTTAAAGTAATAATATTATGTTTTTTTTTAGCTTCAACAGCAGAACTCAACGCTGCGCTTTGCCTCTAACCAGAGCGACGAAATGAAAATATGAATTTAAATAAATACTTAATTTCCTCGAGCGAGGATGGAGGACCCAAACAGTCGCGTTTACAGTGTAACACATTTTGTACGCCCTTGCGCCACGACTGGCCTCATTAAAACCATATCTATATATACATAAAAAATATATTCTTATTCTTATTCAGCTTCACGCTATATCCCACACACAGCAGGGTAGGCAGAGGGAACCTAGTGTTAAGACACTCCGTTCGACAGAAAGTGGCGTGTTCGACACGCCACTTTCTGTCGAATTCTGGAGGCATTGCGTGTTGAGTGGCAGAAATCAACGCCGCGCTTTGCCTCGACACCAGAGCGAAGAAATGGAAATATAAATTTAAGTAAATATTTCATCTCCTCGAGTGGAGATCGAACCCACAACCAGTCATTTTTACAGTCACACTTTGTGCCCCTGCGCCACGACTGGCCTCAACTAAAGCTAAACTAAGGTAAAAAAAATTGCTAATTAATTTCAAAATATTCACCCATCATCTGTATACTAAGCACCTACTACTTTGAAACAAAAGGATAACATCAAAGTGACCGTACGGGTGGTCGAAGCGTGAATAATTCGCGCCCATATTTACAGCCGCCGCTTAACTCCTTGAATAGGCACGAGTCATCGACACAATGGACACTAAACCTTGCTACTTTTGTTCATAATACTATAGTAACTACTTCAACACGCGTCGAACATCAAATTAAAGCTGAAGAAGAGCATATCATGTTTTTAAGTATTGGTAATTTTAATATTTAACGAAATGATGGATGATCGTATTATTTTTTTTTATTTTGTTAGATTATTTAATATTAAAAAAAGAGCTAGAGTCTAAAATTGAAAATTCTTTGTCAAATGGTCTCACGGTTTACATTTGCTGTACTTCAATAATTTATCCTATTAAATAATGCTAAGAGTGAGAAAATCTTTTATCGAAACTTAATAAGACAACTAAATTCTATCCTGGCGCAGAGGTACAACGTGCATCTTTACACGCAACACGTTGCAGTTTCGATATCCAGTGGAGAAATTAAAATATTTAATATTATCATTTCTCTCGATCGAGCAACGAGAGAAAGCGAGGCGTCGAGTTCTACCACTCGAGAATTCAGCGTAAAGTTTTAACAATAAGTTCCCAGGTTCCCTCTGTCCACCCTGCGCGATAACGCGTGAAATAAAAAAAAACTAAATCCTAAGCCATCTAACGTTCTTTAATGACAGAGAAATCTACCAAGTCTAAATTAGCTTCCGTAGCTTTTATCGTAAACTGCAGTTTATAGGTTAACCAATAACCATCAATCATACTAAATCTATTTTCTAACGTATAATCAGGAATAAAACGGATATTAGGTATTATATACCGAGGTACAAAACCTATATGAAGGGAAAAACCATAGTATATAAAGCATAGTAAATAAATTTATTCTGGCATCAATCTCACACAAGTTAAAAACAAAACAACTATCTCCACAAATTTCTCGTATAATATGGAATAAACAGAGTGTTGACACACTACATTCTCTACATAAAAAATAAAAAAATAGGCCATTGTGGTGCAGAGATGCAGCTGCGATTCCTATTCTGGGATATGAATTACTTTCATTTGTACGCTCTGGTAAGACACAAAGCGTGAGAGTTCCGCCAAAATACCATAACGGAGTGTCTTAATACTCTGTCCTCTCTGTCTATCTTGCCATATAGAAGTATATTTCACTATTTTCAAACCTGTTGTCGTAGCACCCTTTGGCAAGCGTCAGCCACAGCGTACACATGGGGGGGCACCTCGAACATCTCGCGCCCCCTGTACTGTGCCATGTGCTGCTGGCCATAGATGTCGAGGTTCTTGTACGGGTTTACTGACACCAGCACTTCGCCTATGTACGTATAGATTTTGTTATTTTGAAATCTGCAACAATGGTAAGCTTAATTTAGTATATTCTAGAATAATAGAACTTTATAATAATAATTACTTTTGTTTAAGTTTATAATATAGTATTAGTTCATTTTTATAAGATAAATCATATTATTCAAATTTTTTTATGTACTCTGAAACTTAATCCATATTTTTCCTTTTTTTACAACTAGTCTATTATTTACAAAAGGTTGTCTCTATAAGAGTTTGGTCGGAGCGATAAGACCGCCTTTTCATACATTTTCTAACTATATATGTTTCTATGTTGCCATATATGTTTCTATGTTTTTGTATAGTAAATATTTTTATGTGCAATAAAGGATATTCTTTTTATTTATAGAAATAATTGCGCATTAGTATGTGTACTATAATTAAGAGTCCTATGTAGAGATGTTTTTTTTAACTACAATGCTGTTGTTCTAGAAAAAAAAACATGAATGAATGTCAGTATAAAAAGTAAGAAACAGAATGATTTTTCACTCGATTCTCTTTTCTTACCGGCCTGTAGTGTCTCCCTAAAAAAAAACAAAAAAAAACAAACGAACATCGTGTCTTCTTATAAGAGCAATTACAAACACTTAATCATGGCATTAATTGAATCTACGACCTTGATATTATAAAGGTAATTAGAATCCACCTGTGTAATGGTCTGAAAATAGTTGTAGTACTCGTTGATGGTATTATAAATTATCAATAAAATTGAGGCCGTCGCGGCGCAGCGTCTAACTATAAACGCGACGGTTATGGGTTCGATTCTCATTCGGGGTAATGAATAATTTTCATTTTCTTGCACCGATAAGAAAATAAAGCGCGTCGTTGAGTTCTTCAACTGAACACTCTTAGAAATTGAGCGGAAACTGGAGAACGCGGGAAAGGCTTAAAGCTGATTTTATTAAATAATATTGAGTATTATGTTTATAACTAGTATGAGCTTTGGTAGCTTTTTTACGACACAAATTATAATATAGGGGTGACTTTATTTTCTTCTCTCATACTAAAGATCCATTATGTGTTTAATACAGAACACGAAGCAAAACACAGCATACCTTCTTTTCAAATTTAGGGAAACGAACGTATTTTATATATTCATGCCCACAAGTAAGACTAGAATCCATTACCATTGGTTCAGTAAGTAAATCTAAACAGAGATACAAAAAATGCTATAAAAAAATCTAATAATTATACTAAAGTATAGTTAATATAAACATTTAATATATCTAATCAATATTTTTTCAATAATTACTATTTATAGTCGGTATGTAAATTCGTCTCGTTCATCATCAATGACTTTAAAAAAAACTATCACCATTTCTTTTTGTCTCGCGTGCCAAAATTCATAACCTTGAGGTCGTTGACTCTCGCATGTCAGCGCTCAATGTGACCATGGAAAGCATAAATCATCGAGATTCATCCAGCTTTCATAATAGTCATTACGTTAGTAAATGTAATAGGTAACTCTACAAATTTATATTTACTACAGGATATAATATAGTTATGGCTAGAGGCGCTAACATTACATGACTATGATAGCAGCTTCACATCCGACTTGGAGGAAAATTTTTCTGCTGTTCTCAGCTGAACTGACTTCTAAGCGGGTGGTAGATTCCAGTAAAGCTGACAGTACTGACATTTAAAATTGTAACTTGACGATTCAAAAGTGCTTATAAAGGTGTAATAAAATAAAGAATATTTTGTTTTTATTTGTTTGAACTAGATTTCATTCTAAGTACAAAGTGCGAAAACTCAGTACTCAGCTTCACCCTGTATCGTGCATACAGCAGGGTTAAAACGCTCATTCCGAGGGAACTTAGTGTTAAGACACTCCGTTTCCCACTTTCCGCCGAGTTCTGGAGGCATTGGGTGTTGAGTGACTGAACTCAACGCCGCGCTTTGCCTCGACACAAGAGCGAAGAAATGAAAATATAAATGTAAATAAATATTTCACTTCATCTAGTGGGGATCGAACCCACAACCAAAAGATTTTAAAATCACACTTTGTGCCCCTGTGCCACGACTGGACTAACTACTCAACGTTAAAAAAAAGAATTGACATATCTTTTTACATTCATATTCTGCTGAATGCGGAAGAAACGTAAATTGTATTTTAATACAAGTCCTGAAGCGCAAGCACTATAAATATAATCTTACTTTGTTGATGTCACACACGTCTGAATGCTTGCAAGTTAATCTAATGTAAATTACACTCTATAGCATCTATACTGTTATTTACATTGTATTATACAATTTAGAGCTTTAATAAGAAAAAATATATATGTCTTGAGTGAGAACCTAGTGTTAGGACTGAAGTTACTACTCTTTCTTCACTTTGCACCCGCGTTCGAGCACGACTTGAAGTGTGGCGAAGACCCTGTCTACCGGAACAAAAAAAAGAAAATAATTCGCTCCACCAAGTGGAAAGCGAACCCGCAATCGTTGCGTTTGCTACACACAGCCAGATGCTACCTCACTGCGCCACTATAACCTAATCCATCCATTACAGTTCAGCCCTACTTAGGTACTCATAAAATATTATAAACAAATATGAAACTCTCATAGTACGCACTGGAATCTGGAAGTAACTTTATATGAGTGTGTGCATCATTAAAACGGCATTGAGCAAAGCTCGCGCTGGAGTGCGCCAAACGAGCCGACCTAAATACTGAGCTTAGTGCCACTGTTGAGGACATACTCGTATTAAATACCTAAAAATGTTATTCATACATATGTATGTATCTTCCTTCTTAGATAAAAGTTTCAAAATTTGAAACAAATATGAAAAATATTTTTTTTGAAATCATCGTAGCGCAGCAGCAGAGCATCTAACTGTAAACTGGATGGTTCTGGATTTGATTCCCAAAAGGCGAAATGGGCATTTTCATTTTCTTGCTCTGCTAATAAGAAGGCTAGTCGTGGCGCAGCGGCACGAGGTGTAACTGTAAAACCGACTGGTTGTGGGTTCGATCTCCACTCGAGGAGATGAAATATTTACTTAAATTTATATTTCCATTTCTTCGCTCTGGTGTCGAGGTTAAGCGCGGCGTTGAGTTCTGCCACTCAACACGCAATGCCTCCAGAATTCGGCAGAAAGTGGGGAACGGAGTGTCTTACAATAGATTCCCTTTGCCTACCCTGCTGTGTGCGGGATACAGCGTGAAGCTGATTTTTTTTTAATAAGACAAAGTGCGAAGTTGTTTTCCGCCATTCATCACGTAACGTCTCCAAAATAGAGCGATGCGCGGGTATGGAGTGTCTTAAGACTAGATTCGAAAAATAGCATGCAGCTAAAAATTATATAAAGAATATCTTAAGTAATTGAACCAACCAACAGTGATTATTATGAAGCATTAAACAACATATGGCGTCATCAACAAAAATACATTTCGTGAATTGAGAACAAAACATCAATTCCAATTAACAATAGTAATATAAAATATTAGAATTTAGTAGAAATTGATATATGAATCAATAAATTGATTTTTGAACGTGGCGCAATTGGGAAGTTTGACAGTTCACGCGTTAGTTGTGGGTTTGACGCCCATTCTTTTTTGCTTTGGTAAGATAAGTCACAACGTTAAAATCTGCTAGTATCTAGCACACTACATTACTAAGGGGGCAAAAATCGAGGACCGAGTGCCTGAACACTAGTATCTTTTCTCTCATTAAAAACAAATAACGCGTATCAACAAACAAATTATAACTACAGTTAGAAATTTCATAGATTTTTGTTTATTATGTTTTTTGCATTTGAGGCCGTCGTCGTATTGCGGCGGCACAGTGTCTGATTATAAACGCGACTTTTAACTCTCACTCAGGAGATGGAATTAGCTTCGTTTCCTCGCTCTGAGAAGAAGACAAAGTGCGGCGTTGAGTTCCGCCACTTATCATGCAATGTCTAAAAATTGCAGGATCATGGGGAACAGAGTGTTTAAACACTAGGTTCCCTATGCTTACCCATTCATGGATATTTCATTCAAGGGATACAGCGAGAAGCTAAATAAAAGTAATTAATACAATATTCTTATATATAATTAATTTATATATTCATGTAATACAGATATACAGTATTTCGATAGTCAAGTTCAAAAGCTGCACGGTGACGTCAACACTTGCTCACGCGCAGAGGCCGGTTTTTAGTTCAAGATCAACCACCAATGAGGTCTTATACTTATTTCTGTATAGATATTTTAAGGGCATATTTTTATGGTTAGAACATGAAATGCCTTTAAAAAATATAATGTTACAATCATACCTTTTTATCGTAAGACTATATGAGGTTTAGGATTTTGTATGGCGTTGTCACGGTCGGGCGTTTAAGAGAGAATATTTAAGAGTAAATAGAGTAACATTTTTTGAGCATCATGTTGTATTCCGCACATAAAACGGTAGGCAGAGGGAACCTATTAATAAAACACCCCGCTCCTTTTAAGGAACTTCCATTGAGGCCAGTCGTGGCGCAACGGCACGAAGTGTGACTGTAAAACCGACTGGTTGTGGGTTCGATCCCCACTCGATGAGATGAAATATTTACTTAAATTTATATTTCCATTTCTTCGCTCTGGTGTCGAGGCTAAGCGCGGCGTTGAGTTCTGCCACTCAACACGCAATGCCTCCAGAATTCGGCAGAAAGTGGGGAACGGAGTGTCTTAACACTAGGTTCCCTCTGCCTACCCTGCCGTGTGCGGGATACAGCGTGAAGCTGATTCATTGCCCACTTTTCGCGCTATTCTGGAGGCATTAGCTCCGAGCTTGGTAGTCCTTACCAGAGCGAGGAAATGACAATATTAAATATTTCATTTCCTCGAGCGGAATTCGAACCCTCAACCCTCCCCTACTTGCCACGACTTTAATTTAATCATACAGAAACTTCATAGATACATTATTATCTTATCTTTTTGCTTTTTTTCTAATTAAAAAAAAATACCCCTGTTACGCTATTAATAGTCGCAGTAACCATGAAACGTTATTAACACAACCATTATAAACTACACGAATACAAAGATAGTTAACTAAATTATACATTAATTATAATATGCGCACAACATTTTTTATATTTTTTATATATATATATAATTTAATCGTTCGCATTGTTTATGTTCGTATGGTTATTGTGACAAGCAGGCGGTCTTAGCAATGCTAATGCGAGTGAATCATAGAAAAATAGCATCATCCAAGACGTGAGTCACCATTCATATACATAATATGTGTATTTATAGACTGAGATCCAAGGGCCCAGACCTGCGTCATTTTAGCAAAGTTGAAATTTTGAAGATTAATAGTCTATTATGTGGTTGAGACGGTTTGCGTCCTTACTAACGTGAAAATAGGGCCCTTTCTGAGGTAGCGCCAACTTAAGGTACACGCTCACCTACGTTGAAATAGAAGCGCTCGTATTTAAATATGTTTTTACTATTTATTATTATCAGAATTAAAAAGTTGTTTAAAATTGGGGCAAACTACGTTATACTAGCAAACTTTAATTATACATATATTATTTACGAACTATTTCAAGGCCCCTTAAAAGCACCCAGACGAATCTGATGGCTCAGTCATCCTCCCACACAGAGATGTATGTTTAATTGACGCTACCTCTGAAAGGACCTCAAGGACGACGAAAGACTTTTCAAGTTAGTATGCGTACTGTCTTAATTACTTATAAGACTTACAATGCTCACAATTTCAGCTATGCTAAAATGACGTAGGTCTGGCGGCCCTGAGGTCTTGGTGTATTACAACATTTATTAATAAACAAGATTGAAGATCATGTAAACGTGTTATTTATTAGTAGTAGTGTGTAATTGAGCTATAATGTTTATTTATAATCATAATAAAATATCCTAGAAGAGGAAATTCAAAAAAACATATTTATTTATATTTTAAGTCGGAATATTCGGAATTCAAACGGATGTATGCTACTATAAGTACAAGTAAAGCCTAATAGTTATACGTTTCAACCCTTGCTACCGGGCAAAAGATATTCTACTACACTCAAAGCAAAGTGTGTTACAATAAAAGGAAATAAAAACAAACAACATATCCAATATAAGACAATTTTAACATTTTATATCCCAAAAAAATTAGTAATGTGCGACTCAACTTTATATCGATAAATAGGCAAATCACATACATAAAAACTTAGTAAATAAAACTCTACTATTAAACATAAAAAAGAAGTATTTTTTAAATTTTACCGATAGGTTCTTGCGTACAGCATAAGTGAGTAAGAATTAGAAAATAAGAAAGGAGTTTTGGAAAATCCACCCCAAAAGGAGTAAAAATTTGTATGAAATATTCTCGTTTTTGAAAATGTAAGGGTTAATTTATAAAATGTTTATTCTTAGAAAGATATTTGGAAATGAAGAATTATTTTGCCGCGAGAAAATATTTTTTGAGAAAATCAAATGTCTGGACGGGAAAGCTACTAAAAATTTACTATTATAAATTTATTTTGAAATGATTTATGAAAAGTAGCTATATCATGTAATATATTAAAATGATTTATTGTATTAAATTCTTTATCAAAATTGGATCTGACGACCTACAGCAATCACATATTTTTGTTTATACATTACCACACCCGCACTATAAGACATTAGTACCTGACATGTTAAAAGATAATAAACAAAAAACCACGATATCCATTGTTATATTCCAAGCAACCACTTCATAGTCCAGTATCTATCTAATAGATAAACGGCGATACAGGTGATAAACACGGCATTGCTGATAAATTTCGATACGAAATCGCATGGACACATTTTTGCTTGTGAGTCATACATACATTCATAATATGCAGGTACTACGTAGAAAATATATAAAGACTAGGGTAGGGTGCGACTATAAAACGCAATTTTTCTAACATTAAGTATAATATAAGGGTAACATTCGGGGTAGGGTTGATATTGATTTCCGGAAATGTCCTAGTTTGGGGAGTGTAGCCGCTAAAGTTAATCGTAGTTGCAATTTTTCTTTTGGAAATGCTATGAGTTGTTTATTTCAGGCAATAACATAACTATAGCAAGAGCTGGAGCTCTTATATTTCATTTTTGTATTGGAAGTTTTTAAATTCATAATTGTCATTAAAACAGACGAAAAAAAAAACAAAAGAGGTTTCTTAGATAATTTTCCTAATCTTTTGTCAAGTATAGGTAAATTAATATAAAGACACTCCGCCCCGCTCTATCGAATCATCTCTACATTAATAATAGGTGCATCGACAACGAGAAACACCAAAATATATTCAAAAGCACAGTCTCGGTACTCAATAGTCGGTATATCAAAAGTTTTGATAGATCACTTTCCAATATAATCGAATCGCTACAAAGATGCATATTACACAAACACACGCACACACACACACACGCACATACACACATACACACACACATACACACATATGTATGTACATATACGTGCGTATGTTGACCACAACACTACGCGACCCTATTGTTACGTAGAAAGCGTGTCAACATATGACAGGCACGTGCTGCGCCAAAACAGGATCCTTCGAGGACGTCTGGCCCTTGGGCCGAGGTCTTTACGCTTAGATCACTAAAACGTTATGTGATTATATAAGCAAATTACTTTTCATACACTGCATGAAATCGAAATTATACATAAAACTATAGTTATCAATTCAAATTATACTCGAGAAGAGACTTATTGATGTAGATGTGAGCGAGCAGATGAGACAAAATGCAGCGTTTAGTTCGGTCAGTTAGTACGTAATGTCTCAAAATCACTCTCCGTCTCAATAATAGATTATCTTTGCTTACCATGCATAACTTAAATATTACAAAAAATACTTAAAAGGGTAGACTACGCTGTAGATATATTCATATATAATATAAAAAATATATAATTCCTTCCAAAAAAACTTGTGCACACATAAACTTAAGAGTTGTTAATTATTCATTAAAAATGAACATCGAAAGTTACTTCAGCAGGAAACATTTCACTTCTATTTAATGCAGTAATTACCAAAATATACATTTTTTTTACTTTTACCCATCTCTCTTTTATAAAGCAGTTTCCGCAGAGAGACTGTAGTGTCAGGACACTTTATTTTATTCTACACTTTTCAACAGAATTCGAGACATATTATAGACATAAACAAGATGCTGATTGGCAGAATGAGTTCCGCTGGTTACCGCAACTACACTTTGTCTTAAAGCAAGTAAAAGAAAACAAAATACATAATCATGTCACTAAACGAGAATCAAACCCACAACCCACGCATTAACCAGGAAACACAGACCCGCTATTCCACCACGCATCTCCACAAGGAACACAGACAGAATGAACTAAATATAAAAATAGATGTTACGGCTATAAAATCGTGAAATGCACTATTAACGTGCCGATGTGACTCTAACATTTTAAAGTACTATTCTATTGTGATTTTACAACTATACCATTAGGTTGGGAATCTCGACTGCTACCACTGTCGTGTAAACTTTGAAGATACTCCTTTGTTTACAAGAATAGATGAAAAGTATGGTATTCAGTCTTCAGGATGTATTTATGTTGTATAATAAAATTTTAGGTAACATTTTAATAGTGTTTATAACATTTCGTTAAATTTAGATTTTCATTATGTTCACATTTCTGAGCAACATAAAAAATGTAGGAGTATAATATTTCTTATAACATATTATTACCTCGATCGCTTTTAAAGAGGTGGGCAGAAAGTATTAGTAGTATCCACAAGTCCATTTTGGAGACAAAAAATAATATTGTTAGAAATCGGAAGCGGTTAACGTTTTAAAAAAAAAACACGATAAAAACACATATCCTCTGTACGTTTCTAAACTATTTGGAAAGGGATACTGTGTAATTGCAATAAGTGATATGTATCACCTACTAACAATACTTCACACGAGTTTCCTTCCAATAGGGGCCGTTGCTTACAAGCAACTGCCCCCGATTGACACAATTCCACTGCTTTTATCATCTTTTTCATCTACATCTACCCTCTTTTACACGAGTTCGCTAATAATATTATTAAAAGATATACAAAATTAAATGAGATCCCACGTGCGTAAACTGACAGATATCTAAACTGTGTCACGATTACGTAAATACATAATTTATTACGTTTATTCTAAACGCTACTGTAATAGTTCTCACGTTTTTTTTTAATTCTCTTAAGCTATCGTCACCAAGCTATAAATGCCTAAATGGATCTTAGTAGAGTTATTATAACGAGTACAGATTAATAATAAATTGTATAAATAAAAAAAATGGAAAAATATAAGAATATTATCGTAAATTATTTTTTGGGTTAAAATATAAATTTGAGTTATAGGCATAGTTAATACATAATTTGTTACAATTTGATATTATTTAGTTTTATTGTAATACCTTATTCAATTATTCTTTCTTTGTATTATATATAAAAAAAACTCCAAGTTCTCCTGCGTAACAAAGTAGACAGCGGAAAATTAGTGTTAAAATGCTCTGGTTCCAAGGCATTGCGCGTTTAGTGGCGTAACTCAACGCCGACCGATCAATAAAAAAACCATCTTCATTGTCATAGAAAAAATCTAAAAACTAATCAACATGAAATCGCGAGACTTAACATCTATAATGTCGCCAACATTTAAAGGTAAGCCATTAAACACAAACATAATTAGATTACCCTAAGCCGTATCAAGGTAAACGCAGCGGAAGTGACGTTCATATATGCATATATAAATAACAGCCAGTTCATTTCCGAGGCGAGGAACTTGTTAGCGCTTCAATCGTGTTGATTTGCATAATATACAAATGTTGTTTACTGGTATCTTTTAGATGTTTTAGTTAGTATCTTGTACTGTCGATGATTGTGGGTTCGAATTTCTTTGAAGGAAATATTTTAAGTAAAATTAATTTGTTTTTGATTTGTTTCATATGAATATTAATCCCACATTACACATAATATTCTTTTAATCCCACGTATCTGCATTATTTGAAAGGATATCTCTATAAGAATTATATTAGGTACAAAAAAAATTAAGGTTTTTTTGTATAGCTTTATCACTAGCGCGGTAGACAGAGAACAGAACTACGGTTTTAGCATAGGTCTCTCTCACCGCCTCGTCCACTGGCATCAATCTCTTTACACATCTTAAGAATATTTTTTTAATTTATCGAAATAGAGATTCATACACACAAACAGCTTTCTATATCTTATATATAATTATACATAATCTTTACAGTTTAATTAGAAGCCAGCCGTGGCGCAGGGGCACGAAGTGTGACTGTAAAATCGACTGGTTGTGGGTTCGATACCCACTCGAGAAAATGAAATATTTATTTACATTAATATTTTCATTTCCTCGCTCTAGGGTCGAGGCAAAGCGCGGCATTGGGTTTCGCCACTCAACACATAATGCCTCCAGAATTCAGCGGAAAGTGGGGAACGGAGAGTGGTTTACACTATGTACCCTCTGCCTACCCTACTATATGCGGGATACAGCGTGAAGCTGATGTTTTTTACAGTTTATACTAATCATTAAACCATCAAAATTGTGCACAGTCTTTTAGCAAGTAATTAAAAATTTTAACCACAAAATTACCATTATAGTGGTAGTACTCAAACACTAAAACACTCAAGGACATTAAGGAGGAGAGGCCAAATGCAGCGTTGCGTCATATTATATATTATGATTCAGATGGTGCTGTTTACACAGCCTATACTTGACATCGGAGTGTGACAACGATTAGTAGTACAGTAGAACTAAGACATTCCTTTTAAATAAGACGTTTGTTTTTTACTTAAATTCAAATAAAATTTTAATGTAACAGTATCAAAGTTTTATATGTGTTTACAACATTTTTTACTATCGATATATAATATCAATTTATATAGTTTATATGTTGTTTATATATAATATCAATTTATATAGTTTATATGTTGTTTAGCAGATTGCTAGAATCTGCTACGCGGCTTCACTCGATTGCTCTACTAGAAAATATTTTTTTCTCATATGTATTAATTATTTTCATATACTCGCTGTGATATATTGTATAGATATAAGTAATTAATGGGGACGGGGACATTAAAAATTTTAGAAAAGTTAAGGTCGGCACAAAAAAGATTGGGAAACATTGCCGAGAGGAGGTATCCTCTTATGTAGGAAATATTCTGAAGCTGTTATTTTTAAAGAATCAATACGAATTCAAATTTAAATACATATAAAATATAGTATATTTACACACAATATCTTAAGTAATTCTACAGTTATATAGGTACATTCATACATACATACATACATATATACATACATATATTGTAAGACAATGAGGTAAGTTCACGCTATTAGCGCTGCAATTATCGACCACAGATTACACCGTTAATGATGTCACCTAAACAAATGTTGTGTAGAACATGATGCGAGTTAAGAAAAGTATAATAACATCGTTTGAAGAGAAACAAATTATTTTTTATTAGCTTCACGCTGTATCCCGCACACAGCCGGGTAGCCAGAGGGAATCTAGTATTAAGACACTCCGTTCTCCACTTTCCGCTGACTTCTGAAAGGCATTGTGTGATGAATGGCGGAACTCAACGCCGCGCTTTGCCTCGACACAAGAACGAAAAAATGGAAATATAAATTTAAATAAATATTTTATTTTGACTCGAGTGGGGATCGAACCCACAACCAATCGCGTTTTACAGTCACTCTGTCACTCTTTGAGCCCCTGCTCCACGACTGGCCTTTGAAATCTGAGACCGATCTTAAGAGAAACTAATTATGATTCTACTTTAAGAATTATTAAGAGTCTTAGCCTTGATATTATGATAGTCTTGATAGTCTTGATTCTTTTGCAAGATAGGCACTGCATTGTATATTTATATATACAGGATAACGTGGGAGAGAGGGTAAAAAAATCTGTAAAATTTAGTCCAAAAGAAATATTTTGAAGTCACTTTTTTATTAGGAATTTATTTATTATGCTACATCTCGCGCGTAAAGGAGTCGGCAGATGGAACCAGGAAATCCAGTTCATATTAAGAAACTTTCGCCCCCCACTTATCGCTGAATTTTGGGTGGCGGAACTCAACGCCACGCTTACCAAAGCGAAGAAATAAAATAATTTAAATATCTCACTTCCTCTAGAGTCAGCCACAACCTGTGGCGTTTACCGTCGCACGCTTATGCCCCGATTCTAGATAACAAAATATAATTTCAGTTTCATTTGAAATAAGCCTTAGTCTAATTTTATGTATTACGTGACCTTTTATAATGAAGTTTTTATATAATGGCCATTGCAGAATGAATATTCAAGTCAATTGTGTAGTTGTTTGTTCGTGAGAAATAAAGATGATTGATACATGATGGCGGACAAACGCTGTTTGATGAAAGGAATTTTATTTACCTTCTACTTACAAAAAAGATATGTTTTAGTATTTGGTTTTAAAATATAAGTTATGTTTTAGTTAGTTTTAACGTACAAGTTATCTTTTACATTTAGTTTTTACGTACTAATTTAAGCAGATCCTTCTTTTTTCCCGCAGTGGGAACTTAGTGTTAGGACACTCACCCTAATCTCCGCCTGTAGCGCTCTGTCTTCCAACGCAAAAGTATTCCTATTACGGTTCAAACCGACCACCATCGAGTTTACAGTGATACGCTGCCAAGAGCGCCACGACGCGTTGTGGTCTTTATCTTAAATGGGCGTCGCGTAGACAATTTACTATTTTATTAGCTTTACGCTGTATCTCGCACATAGCAAGGTAGACAAAGGGAACCTAGGAACCTAATGTGAAGCCACTCTGCTCCTTATAAAGACACTTCCATTCCCCACTTTCCGCCGCATTCTCTAGAATGCGTGTTGATTGACCGAACTCAATGTCGCGCTTTTCGTTACCAAAGCGAGGAAATCAAAATATAAAATATTCCATTCTCACGAGTGGGAATCGAACCCACAACAGTCGCGTTTACAGTCACACACTTTTATGCCGGCGCCACGACGGACATGTCATTTAAATTAAATATCTTCAATTATAGAAAATTTTATTGCGCCATTATCGTAAAGATGTCAATAATACCTAATAGATGACGGACAGTCAAGGTGAAAATCTAAATATTATTCTTGGGTACTTAGAAGCACTTTCAAAGTTTATTTTAGAAAATTCCTTTCGTCCGAGTTTAAAACGACGCAGTTTAAAATAATTCACAAAGCCATAAAATTACATCTATATATTTTAATGTAGACACTTTGTACCATCACAATCTAGTCAAGAATCTAGAATGTCACGATGATTATATTTACAAAGTAAGAAATCTTTAGACATTAGTATCAAAATATAAAGAGTACAAAACCTTTTAATTTCCTTCCGTTTTGATTTTTTTACACGGAAACTATCATATACAAAATATATAATCTTATATAAAATATGTACTATATTTTTTCTGCGAGCCACAAGCGAGCGACTATAAGCGCGACAGGTTGTGGGTTCGACCCTTACTCAAAAGAATGATTATATTTAAATTGTTGTCCATCTTTGGTACATTGAGTGGTAAATGGGGAATGGAGTGTAGAGTGAGTGTTAGCACAAAAACTCTTCTGAATAATCAGCTACGCAAAATACTCGGTCGGACTCGCGCAAGAGGAGTTCCATACCATTATCTATAAAAACGCCAAAAACGCCATTTATTGTATTAAGAGCCCTCTTAATATTTATTTTATTCCGTTGTTTAATGTTTGTTGTTATAGCTGCAACAGAAATACTCCATCTATGAAAATGTCAACTGCCTAACTATTACGGTTCATGACATACAGCCTAGAGACAGACAAACAGACAGATGGACAGACGGAGATCGGAGTCTCAATAAACAGGGTCCCGTTTCACCCATCGAATACGGAACCCTAAAACACTTCAGCATCACATTAACACGCGCAAGACAGCGTGAATGGGACCAGAGAACACCATTTAGCGTGTCCACCGCAACCGTTTGACCCGCGAAGTCGGCCGACGGCCTTAATACGTTTGCCACTTAACCATTCATTAGGCACGTCACAGAGTATGTGGGCCCTTCTTCGCCTTTGTCTTTACTTTAACATTTTATATGGAATGCACTCTTCATAATATATGTGTGCTAGTTACGCTGTCGAGCTTTTTCTTTATTCCTTGGATGGAAGCGCTCGGTTTTAATTGGAGCGCTTAAAAGAAGAGGCCGTTGTGTCGCAATGGGATAACGTCATATACGAGGATAAAGGTTGCCCGGAGTGGGAGTTCGATCCCACCTCGTGGCAACTATTATACTTTTTTTTATTTCCTCGCTCTGGCCAGATAAAATATGACGTCAAATTCCACTACTCAATACACAACGTCTAGATTCTAGACGGAAAGCAGAGAATTAAATGTCTCGCCACTAATATTCTCTCTTCATCTGTATTTAGTTCTAAGTTTTTCTAGATTGGCCCTAATTAAAAGCTTTACGTGTTATTTCTATTATAAAATGAACTCAAAATTAACTAAAATATAATAATAGAACATTGATATAGATTTTGAACTTTTTGAAATCTGAAGTAAATTTAAAAATATTTGTACTAAACTTTGCACTATGCAGTGTAAAAATTACATTTGCACAGGTAAATAAAGTGCACCATACATTATTATAATAGAAATTGCTTTCTACGATTTTATTAGGCCAAGCAAGGATAAATCAGAGACTTAAAGAAAGGATGGTAAAAATTACATCCGATGGCGGTTTCCTTCGTTCAATCATAGTTGGCGCTGACACGCGACCTATATCTTCATATCCGGGAAGACATTACTTGGACATGACATAGCTTATAAAATAAGTTAACTTATAAATCCATCGCGGCACAGTGTTTGACTGTAAGCGCGACGGTTGTGAATTCGATTAGCATTCCATTTTTCTTCCTCTCGTAACGAAAAAAAGCATGGCGTTGAGTTCCGTCACTCAAGACGTAATATCTCCAAAAATTTGGCTAAAAATAGGAAACGTGTCTTAACAGTACAGAGACCTTTTCCAAAAAATGTATAAAATGGACGGAGAGTAAAAAACGGAGTCTTAGGGACCGTTAGCTGCCTTAGTCTAATTTGTCCCCAGTCCCCAGTCAGGTCCAGGTTTGCATAGAATAGGGAATTTTCTAGTTGGATCGACGGTCACAAGCCAAGGTTCGAGACTCACAGGGGACGCCTTTGCCACCCTTGCCATCGAAGATAGTCTCTAAAACAGCAACATAGTGCTTGCATATACAGTGTAACCTCTTCCCTACCCAACCGATGTAAAGGCCATTAGGGGTGATAGCATTAACCTTAGTTCAGAAAAAAAAAAAGACGAAGTACTCTTCTATAATCTTAATATTAGGTTTTTTACCAATTGTCCAACTATACATATACTGGTATGTGACACTAATAAAACATACAAAATAAAGGTAAACTGATAAAAAAAAATAACCAAGTTACATCAAAATAAGTAGGTACTTACTGTAAAATAAATATGGCTCATAGTCGAGTGTTAACTAATTTACTACATACATTCTAGATATTAGGTACCTCTAGGCTTTTTATCATTGTTTTGTAATTTACATATACTACATATCATTTTATTATGTTAAACTTTAATTTTAGCAGCAATTAAGTAATTGTAATTTTATATCAACAATTATTTAAATTAAATTAAATTAAATAAATATATAAAAAGAGTTGTGTTAAAGAGACATAATATATTTAACTTTTTAATGTATTTATATATAAGCATTTTAAGCTGCTGGCTGTATCCCGCATATAGAAATTTTCAATACGCTAGGTAACGCCACGTTTTGTGTTTTTACCAGATAGGAAATGAAAATACTTCATACCCTGATTTGGAATCGAACCGACAACCGTCGTCGCGTTTACAGTCAGATGTTGTGCCGCCGTACCGTGACATCTTCTCTTTTATATCATATGTGTATTTTGCATTTTTCATATTAGGCGGTGAAAAAGTTTTACGCCCATATAATGTATGGTAGGTATGTTAATATCTAGCTATAGACTTAGGACGTTGAACTTAGCCTATGCGACATATTCTATCAACTGAGCCACAAGGTATCATAATAAAGCAAAAAATTTAAAAAACAAACCTTAAAAAATATTATAATTTATTCGCAAATAAAAAAAACATCAAGACAGCAGAATTAGATAAATAAATAACTTTATCAATTTACAACATAATAATTAAATTATATGATAAAATACTTGAATATGATAAGTTTGATAATTGTTTAAATGGCCCTTGTAATGGTACCTCTTAATATTATTAACTATTAATAGGTATATTTGCTATTTGAGTTACATTGATATGACATTGTAATGTATGTATACAAACTTAGAAAATAACTTTTAAGAAAATGGAATATTATATATTTTTTTAACGTATCAAAGTATGAACCGACGCCTCTTGACAATTTTCAGGATACAATCAATATCAGATCCAGCTTTATACACAAATTGTTTGTATTATTTTAAAAAATAGTAAAAGTTTAAATAATTTCTGCAGTCGTGGCGCATGGGCTTAAAGTGTGATTGTAAACGCGACTGGTTGTGGGTTCGCTCCCCACTCGAGGAAAATAGATATTTATTTAAATTTATATTTCCATATGCTAGCTCTGGTATCGAGGCAAAGTGCGGCGTTGAGTTCCGCCACTCAGCACGTAATGCCTCCAGAATTCAACGGAATGTGCAGACCGGAGTGTTACTAGGTTACCTCTGCATATCCTGCTGTGTGCAGGATACAGCGTGAAGCTGATGTTTTTTTTTATATATTATCATCCTTGTATTAGAAAGGCAGAGAACCCAATCTTAAAACTTCCTTTTATACTTCACTAGCGACCCAAAGGCGGCTTCGCCCGCTTAAACTTATTGTTATATTACAGTCAAACTATACAAAATGTTAACATAAATTGTAGCCCATATGTTATTCTGATGTACAAGCTACATCACTCTGACCGTATTTCATGAAAATTGGAAACAATCTTTAACATTTTTATTATTAGTAGGTCGGTTAGATTTAAGAGTTTAAGTATTTTAAGTAATTTTAGGAAAAAATATTCTAATCTAAACTCTCACTTTTACCTTTATAAAAAGAAAACGGAAATTTTACCACATATACGTGTAAAAACTGACATGCGACCTTTACAAGGGAATCAGAGCACGAAATAACCACTTGGCAAATACTAAAGACCCACTTGGGGGTATGTCTTGCTTGAAATTTAACATGACATTTTGTTAATAGTTTTAGTAGTGAACTATAGTAATATAATATAAATCGGCCTACTTATTTAAGCTATATAAGAAGTAGATGAATATGAATTTTATTTTTTTTATATAAAATTTCTACATTCAAAATTAAATCAATTATTAGTCGGAGTTGGAATCGAACCGGTACGGTATCTGGTACCTGTACGTATGAAAATAATTAATAAGTAAATACTTGGTACAAATACACAGATATTGGTCACTGTAAATTATAATACAGGCTTCATTTTCTGCATTAACTTAAAATATATTTAAAATATACCTATTTCTCGTATGTAATCAAAAATATATTATTAACTACATATAATCCAACCAAACTGAAGGATCATTCTTCTTTATCTACTCATAACCATTAACTTTATCGATAGACGAGACACTAAAATGATAAACAAACATGTTCAAGATTAGATGTTGAAACATTATAAAGACAGACGGATTATATTTCCAAAGAAATAATAACAAATAAGAAAATGATGCTCTACTAAATTACCTATACGCAGATAATGTACAAAAAGCTTAGTTATAACGAATTTCTGTTAAAACTATTAGTTTTTAGCTGCGGCTTCGCCTGCATGGTCAAATGAAAATGACTTAGAATTATTTATGGCACAAATGACACATCCTAAGTGTCCGAGGTAACCGACCGCAGGTACAGTAGGTTATATCGAAACGAAAATGAATGTGTTTTAAGCCTTTCCTATAGCCTTCCTCAGTAATATTGTGATGTTCATTACTTTTCAATATAATAAATACATTTTTATATATTTATATTGATAGCAAACTCGTGTAAAAGAGGGTAGATATTGGTGAAAAGGACTAAAAAAGCAGTGGAATTATATCAATCGGGGGCAGTTGCTTATAGGCAACGGCTTTTATCGGTAGGAACCTCGTGTGAAGTATTGTTTTTAGGTGATACATCACTTATTGAAATTACATAGTATCTCTTTCTAAATAGTTTTTTATATATATAGGCCTTTTTAATACTTAGCCTAGACTATTGTCAGTCACGTGTATTTGAGCCATCTGATAAGTGATAAGTGCCATTCGTAATAAATTATGTGAACGTGACCAACACACTTATCTGCATGGAAAAGTATTTTAACAATAAACGCGTAAACTAAGTTATGCTAGAGACCAGTCGCGGCGCAAGGGCTAAGGAGTAGGACTGTAAACGCGATAGGTTGTGGGTTCGATTCCCATTGAAGGAAATGAAATATTTTATATTTTCTTATCTTCGCTCTGGTGTCAAGGCAAAGCACGGCGTTGAGTTACGTACATAAAAAGAATGAAAAAAATACGTAAGGTACCGATAGCAACAAATTCGTTATTCAATTTGATTTAAGATTTCATTTTGATATGATCAAAAAAAAAGATTAAGTAACTTACTTTTATAAAGCAGCGTCGAAATTTAGAATATTGTGTATTTAACTCACAAACAAATCATAGTAATAATATTATTATCAGCTTTACGCTGTATCCCGCACACTGCAGGGTAGGTAGAGGGAACCTAGGGTAAGACACTCCGTTTCCCACTTTCTGCCGAATTCTGGAGGCATTGCGTGTAAGCAGAACTTAACACCCCGCTTTACCTCTACACCAGAGCGAAGAAATGGAAATATAAATTTAAGTAAATATTTCATCTCCTCGAGTGTGGATCGAACCCACAACCAGTCGTTTTTACAGTCACACTTTGTGCCGCTGCGCCATGACTGACCTCAATATTAATAAAATAAATATTATATTCAAATTTAGCACACACAACCTTAATATTTACGAAAACTATAGAAACCAACAAGTCGGCATTCAGCACAAAGGTCTTGTAATCCCGCGAACTGGAAATGAAGTCATTACACTGAAACAACGCGGCGCACGTTTGCGGTCTAATAACATTTTCTCTTACGACAACTCAATGGTGGTTTATTACAAAACGTTTCTGCATATTCTTTTTAAATTAGGTGCAGAAAGAGTCATATTTTAGTGTTTTATTATGTTATTGTTAGTCTATATATATACTAATATAAAAAAACGGAAGAGTTTGTTTGTTAGTTTAAAAGCTAAGATCTTTGGATCCACTGGTCGAATTTACTTATTTTTGGATTCGTCTGAAAGCAACGTTCTTCAGGAGTGCCTATAGCTATATAACATTATGGTTTAAGTCTTAGTTAGTATTAAATAACGAAATAACAATAATAATGAACGCCATCGAATTGCTTTAAACGCGTGAGCTGCAAAAATAGTTAAATATATGTCAGTACGTTGTATGGCAGAAATATTCTATTTTATTAGTCGGATAAAAAGTCCGCGACACCGTATTTCTGACTTATGAATAAGTCCCAATAAGGCATTCTGTGTCAAAAAGTAATCCAAAATTGCAAGTTGATATTTCACCAATTTTATTATTGTAACAACAAGTGTTAAGGCACTCCTTTTCCACTGACATGACAGACCTATTTTTAGGATATTGCATATTGAGCGAGGAAATTGAACCCACAAGCATCAGGTTTATGATTGCTGTATCACAACGGCCTTGTTACCCTTTATTTTTTTAGATGGTAAGCATAGAGCAGAGAGTAGAACGCTAAATACAACGATCGAAGCTCTCCTCTTTACAGTTATCTGAATGCCAATGTGATTGCCGAGGGAGTTTCGATAATTCCTAAGTTAAGTATAGAAATATATTTAATGAGAACGTATGGCTTAGTGGTCAGAGCGCCTGGTCGGTTTCCAGGAGGCGCGAGTTCGAGTCCCGCTACGTTAAAATTTTTATACGTTTTCTAAATAAGTATTTTTCTTTCTTAAGTGTGGAATAACACTTAAAAATTACTACTACTACTTAAACACGTTAAAAATATTAAGTATAGAAATCTTCTTAATACGAAGTTACTTAATACGAAAGTCATATTGACAGTACGCCTATTTTTGGCAAATAATTTTTATAAATAAAAAATAAACCACTAAAGTATATAATTAAGCACATAGGTATTTCTTCACATTGACTTATTTGTATAGATTTAATTAAATAAAAGTATACATATTATTATAAAGTAATGTAAATTGAGAGTTATGATATCTCTTAAAAAAATCATCAACAAATACTTCTTCTAAGAAGTTAACGTACGCTGCTTAAATAGTTCAAAGATGGACAAAAACAACATTTCCAAGAACAGTTCCCCACAAAAAGATCAATGAACAAGACCGCGATATTATATCTATAACTGAAGACTGACATCATAAAACACATTTACAATATATTATCGGTAGAGCATTTTATATAGATAAATACTAGCTTTTGTCTACGGCTTCGCCCCCGTGAATGGTTATGTATGACACACTCCAAGTGCCTGAGGTAACTCTGGCCGCAGTTGCATTTCTATAGATATGATTAACGTCGTTTAACCCATTCGCTGCCAAGCCTAAATTATATGAAATTATTCCTATTGCCATTTATATTTTGAGTGCTATTGTTTACCAAAGCCCTGTTATTTCTTGGTAAGAGCATAAATATTACCATACATAATCATTTAGAAGCAGAAAACCAAAAACGAGTATACTCGTGGTTGGCAATGGGAAGGCAGGGGGACTCGATATCCTTTGTGGTCACAAAAAAATTGCTAATTCAAAAGACTGTTATAATATATTTAAAGCAGGACGACCCGTCCTGGCAATGCGTGACACCCTGCCAAAGACGAGTATACTCGTCCTTGGCAGCGAATGGGTTAATATATATAGCCTTCATGGATAGATTCACTATATGATACAAAAACTTTTTTTCAATTAGTTCATCCAAAAACACTCTTCATCTTTATAATAGTAAGTATACCAGTACAAATAAGAGTATATAAAATTAAATTAATTAATATATTCCAAAGTAAATTGTTATTTCAATAAAATTCTAAGTTAGACTCTGCCATGCCCGCTATACTAGTTCTAAATAGAAGACAGAGACGAAGTAAAGTTTTACTAATCACTATTAGGCCTTAGAACAGTGGTTCCCAACCAGTGGTCCGCAGAGGCCTAAATATGGTCCGTGAATGATAAATCCCTGCTACCAAGAATGATAAAAAAGTGATCCTTGATCAAGAATTGAAGATTGGGAGCCCCTGCCTTAGACATAACCCCACATCTCAAGTTATCCACAGCGTTATCAAGAAAACGGAGAATGAAGTGTGTTAACACTAGTTTATGTTTACCTACCCTGCTATCAACGAATAACGTCTGAAAGTAAATTTAGTTACTATTCCTATTTCTTATTGATACATAATGCAAAATGCAATCTTCCAAAATTACAAACCTACAATGAACGAACAAAAAGCAAATCTATTTATAAAAATTACCTAGCACATGACCGAGCTCGAGTTCGTAGCGCCGACGTAAGATGATTTACAAAACAAATTAAAATTGATTGAGAAAAAACAACCATAAGAAATTTAATCTAAACTATTATATAAAATTCTTCCGTTACTGAGTGACAGTATAGCTTAGTATGTAAATTTCTTGAGGAGGAGGAGGAGGACACTATAAGAGGATTTCTTAAAGTTCCTACGGTAACAGCAAAAAACGGCTTTTATTTTTTAATACTTTAGGAATACGAAGGTGCAGGCGACCATTAGTGTTGTATTTGTACATACAGCATACGATATAATGCGATTTTTTAGCTTCACGCTGTATCCCACACATAGCAGGGTAAGCAGAGGAAACCTGGGAACCTTGTGATAAGACACTCCGTTCCCCAATTTCGGCCGAAATCTGAAGGCATTGACAATAACAAACTCTAGAGTCTAGACAATACAATACTGTGTTTAAATTTATAATCCTTAACAATCCTTTCATTATTTTATTCATACTCCGTAATAGAAATACATACATGCGAAATTTTTTAACCAATAGCAACACTATTATAGTGCAGTTGGTAGGAGTTTGATTTTACTCAGTGAGGTCCTAATCCTACAGTGAAAATATTTATATTTCAAATACAGATAAATATTTATAATCACTTGGCGCAGGGGCACAAAGTGTGACTGTAAACCGACTGGTTGTGGGTTCGATCCCCATTTGAGGAGATGAAGTATTTATTTAAATTTATATTTCTGTTTCTTCGCTCTGGTGTCGAGACAAAGTGTGGCATTGAGTTTCGCCAACATGCAATGCCTCCAGAATTCAGCAGAAAGTGGAGAACAAAGTGTCTTAACACTAGGTTCGATCTGCCTACCCTGCTGTGTGTGTGATACAGCATGAAGCAAATTTTTTAATATATTTATTTTTGCCACCCAATGTCAAAAATTAAACTATAAAAATAAAATTAAATAGCTTCACACTGTATCCTGCTTGTAGTGGTATGCAGAGGGGACCTAGCGTTAAAACACTGTCCCACACTAGTCACACAATTATTTGAAACATTGCGTTTTGAGGTTTGAAGATTGGAGAGTCTTGTTAAAAATGAAAATAAAACATTCCCATGAGTGGGCACCAAACCCTCAACTGTTACATTTGCAGTCACACACTGTGCTGCTGCACCACAAGTGTTTCAAGATAGATAAAATTAATTAAAACTAACAACAAAAACAAAACTATTAAACTAGTAAATTTTCTTTAAAGCATACAATAAGGAAAAGCAATAATAGGCATTACACCTTGAGTGATGACATCAGCCGATGACAGCTTACCATTGTCCAGTGTCATTGTATAAACAATACTGAGAGTATTGTAACACATGTGCTTCATGTCTAATGAATTAGTGATATAATTTTCAAGTACAAGTTGCATCTATAGTACACTACAATAAGTTCTTTGTGGGACAGCGGAATTAAATTTGATGGTATTTTTAAAAGATTATATATACTACACTAAGAATAGACAAATATTAAGAAGAAAACAAAAATTTTAATGAAGCACTCTTCTCGGAAACCAACTAAAATATCTTCAGCTAAAATTGTTATGTTTTCTAAAAATTTTATTATATTTCCTTTTCAATGATTGACAGAGTAAAAATAATAATCATCAGCCCATGTTATTATTAATAATAGTAAATGATGCCTCTGCTTACAAAACCAAATTTGATTAGTAATTTTTTTACCTTTCGATTTTGCAGAAAAATCTAGAATTCTAAATAATTTTGAGTTACATATTAAACAGATGTAAATTTAAGTATTTTGTTAGCCTATAGCCAAGACATCATTTTTTTTTAAATAATGTGTTACTACATAAAATAGTTTCTAGTCTTAAAAATCATAATTACAACAATATCTTAACTATTGTAGCATTACAATTAACATTTTTAAAAAATTGTCATAATTATAATAACAAATATTAAAATTTTAATCATATTGTCTCCAATAGTTGCAATACATTAATATTATAAAACAAACTGAGCTATTGACTTCAATAACATTATTTATTCAAGTGATAACAGAAAAACTTGAGACTATAAATTTTTGCCTTTACATTAATTATAGATAAGTATTAAAGTACACAAGCCCTTGAAATAAACAACAACACATCCTAAACAGCTTTCCGATTAACAGAAACTTTCAAAAAGCTCACTTACATTTAAAAATTCACCGCGCGCTGACTTCATAACAAATAAATTTAAACGCATCTGGGTTTTACCTGAGTATGCAATGTAAGCAATTATAAACTTTATAGTAAAACTGTATAGGGCCTACCTCAGTTGCAAATTTTCGATAAAGTTGTCTGTTGTCAAATTGTCCAGCAGGACGAAGTCGGACACACCGATTTCTGGTTGAGTCGTCATTTTCACACCACTCTTCAATCCACATTAACTATATATGCACAAGTGTTCATACAGTTTTAATGTAGTATTTGGACCGCGTATACAAAAAATATTTACTATCAACAAACCGTTAAAATAAAAACATAAGGCACATTCATCCCCCACGACTGCTTTTTATAAACTGACAGTTTTTTAAAATTATTAGACTGGCATCCCTATTTAGAATTGCCATAGACAATTACGCTAACATTTATTTACAGTAATTTATCTCTTTACAATATATACTTGTAAAACTACGTATATTTTATTTTTCATAATTTAATAAGTTCATTTTAAATAAATATTATATCTTTTTTATTTTATATTTTTGAGGCGCACTTCATCAAATATGTCTCGAGGTTTATCTGTTCGTCGCCATTTTCCTTGTTGTAGGCGCCTCAAATGTCATAATAATTTCATTTTTCGGAAAATTACGTTTTCTTTAATGTTTTTTGTTCTTTTTCATATTTTATTGATGTCTAGTGCTGAACATTATCTTAATTTAGCTTTATTTGCATTAAACTTCGCAAATTGTGTTAGTGATTTCTGCCGACACTCCAAGGATTTTTAATTGATGTTTTACAATGAAAAGCAGAGATCATCTTCATAAAAGGTAGCGAGTGATTTCGACGCCCACAAGATATTGTACTGAGGGCTGCGTAGTGCGACAAATTACTTATCATTTGCTATAACGGCACTTTAAATAATGAAAAGGTGAAGTGAGGTAGTGGTAGAGTACGTTGTATGTGGGACAATGAGTGATTCGCCCGGAGTGGAGTGGCTCCCGGCGTACAGTCCGGGGCCGCCGCGCCACAGTCCCCTGGGCCCCATCCCCCGCTTCCTATACGAGGACGTGCAGCCGCCGTCGCTGCAACAGGAAAACAACAACAAGGAAATCGATCAGAAACAAAATACAAATAAAATCAAACACGCTAAGCCAGCTTACAGGTAATATTTTCCTCGACTCGACTCTCAAGCACAAGAACCTTCGAATTATTTACAAATGACTCATACCACTTAGTACCTACTAATATATATTTGAATCAAATTTATATTTAACATAAAATATGATTCTGTTTCAATTCTTTGTTTTACTGATAAAACTATCGCGCTTTTAAATACTTAATTACTTTAAATAGAAATAAGATTTCATGGCAGTTAACTAAATTTATTACTTAGAACATATTAAAATACATATATTTATATGATATGTATATTTGACAGTTATGCAAGTATGATTAGATTGGCTATCAGCAGTTCTCCAAATGGCAAGATGACGCTCAATGAGATATACAACTACATTTGTAATGCTTTTCCATATTATAAAGAGGCCGGGAAAGGATGGATGGTAAGTATATGTTAATATTTTGGAATGTAAAATATATAGAAATTGAATGCTATTGTTGGATAGTAAGACTCTCTAAACATCTGTTAATGCTATGGTAGTAGATTACATTTTTCCATTCTAGCAAGACAAAGCGCAGTGTTGAATTCCATTTTGCAGTATAGTTGAGTGTGAATTGAGTGTCTCAACACTAAGTTTTGTCTGTATAAGAGATATGAGTAAAACTAAAAAATACTTACATAGTAGAAACTATTAGCTATAGTAATTTTTATGCATAAACATTTGAATAATCTAATCTCTAGAGAATCAAATGCATAAAGAAAAATTTGAAAACATATTGGGATTAAATCATGAAACAAAACATACATTTTTTAAATATATAGTAATATTAGTAGTGCTACTCAATCCTTAAAATTTAATTTTTTTATAAAGTCTCACTTGTATAATAAAATATACATATGCTGGGTGAATAGTAGGTATTATCCTAGATCCATATTACATTTTTCTATAGCTTTATGATGTGTTTCACAGGATGAATGGAGGGAAGCTAATATTAAGACATTCCAATTCTCACTTATCTCCTTAATTTTCAAAGTATTATTTATTGAGCGGCAGAATGTAACACTCTTCCTTTATCTTGTTACCAATGCGAAAAAAAGTCATTCAATTCAATTGGAAATCGAACCCACCACCGTCTTATTTGCAGTCAACTTAATCTTCTGTGTTTTTATATGAATTACAGAATTCAATAAGACATAATTTGTCTCTAAACAAATGCTTCATGAAAGTTGCCCGTAGTAAAGATGACCCCGGCAAAGGATCATACTGGGCGATGGACAGTAGCTACAAAATGGCAGAAGTTACGCCGCGGCGTAGACGCAGTTTGCGAGTAAGTAATAATCTTTTATAGTAATATTAAAAACTTGAAGTTTATTTGTTTGAGTGCTAATCTGAGAAAAACAAAATTGTGCTTGAGTCCATTTTTTGAGGAAGACAAATCGTTTTGATGTAACCACTGTATATGTGAAGAGTTACCTTGAGCATTTATAATATGTGGTGGATAATATGGAATTATTACCATTTGATCTCACACACCATGGTCAAATATAATAAAACTCTGTTGTTAGTAACTTGAGTGATTGACAGACAAAACACTACCAAAATCATTGAGAAGATTTTGCCTATTTTTTTTTAACTCAGTACACATTAAATCACTTTATGAAAACTTATTTATTTATTTAAACTAGTTTTCTCAAATTTAACTTCTGATTAACCTATGAATTCTATTTATCTTCACATGAGTGTGGAATTGAAAAAATGTATGGGAGAGTGATCATGTATCATTAGGCCAGTTGTGGCGCACAAAGTGTGACTGTAAACGACAAGCTCTGGTGTTGAGGCAAAGCATTGCATTGAATTCTGCCAGTCAACGTGTGATGCCTCCAGAATTTAGCAGAAAATTAAATGGAATGGCTTGTCCTAACATTAGGTGCCTCTCTCTATCCTGATAATGCGGGATATAATGTGAAACTGAAACAAAAAATGTATAATTATATTAAAAAAGTTAATAATGTAACACAAAATTTTCTTTGAATTCGTAATGGAAGAAAATATTAACATATACTATATACAAATATGAGGCAGAGGAAACCTAGTGTTAAGACACTCGGTTCCCCACTTTATGCCGAATTCTGGAGGCATTGCGTGTTGACTGGTAGAACTCAACGCCGCGCTGTTGTGTTGTGTCACTGCGCCACACTCATGTTAATGATTATACTAAGTGCTAACACTTGTAATACAAAAAAATATTTATTTGATTATTCTAGATGGCTCCATACAGCCCGGAATGTAGTTCAAACAGTAGTGGTGAAACGACCGCGCCCACTGTGGACGCGCCCACGCCGCCCGCCACGCCCACCACACCTACGCCCACTCCCACTACCGCCGTGGTCAAGGAGGAGAAGGAGGACAACAGTGAGTATGGTCACTGGGGACTTCACGCTTTATCGCGCATATAGCAATTTTTAACATATTTCATGAAAAGTAAGAAGGGTAGGCACAGAGAAGTAATGTTAAGAGTCTGTCCCTACGCATTGCCGCCTTGTCTATCAGAGCAGGGAAATGAAAATATAATCATTTTCCCGAATGGGAATCGAACCGGCAACCACCTTTACAGTCACATTATGGTTACGGTTCTTAATGTTGAGAGTGAAAGAAAAATTGTCAGTGTCAAATTAAATGGTAATGCAGACTTCATTTTAGATTTTTTTCTTTCTTTTCTTTATTTTCTTCCCGAGTCAACAATCTAACTTTGCGATGCCACGACTCGTCAACCGTACCTTATGAAACAATATGTCGAAATAATAGTTTAATAATTAAAATATACTTATTCCAGATTCTAAGCACACTGACGACGCTCTAACGGCTCTCATGAATGAAGAACTCATCACCGATGCAGATATCAGTAGAGGTAGATATTAAAAGATATGTTATATATTTTTTTTTAGTTTCACGCCTTATCTCGCGTATAGCAAGGTAGGCAGAGGGAAGAGGGAAAGGGAGTGCTCAGAAACTCTGTGATCCATGCACCGCCGCTCGAAGTTTTATGTGTTGAGTAGCGGCATTAAATGCTGCATTTTGTCTTGTTACCACAGCGAACAAAAGAAAATATTAAATATTTCATTACCCTGAGTTGGAATTGAACCTACAGCCTTTATAATTACAGGCTGTGCTGCTGGTATGTATGTACATATTAATCGTATTTAAAATATGGTTAGCAAAATAGTTTTTTAATGAATAAAATAAAAAAATAGTACTCTAAATCCCTTTTTTTTTTGTTTTTAAATATTTAAAACATTTTTTGTCACGTTTTTGGAATTTCCTTTATATTTGAATAAATTTTGATATTACTATGAAAGGATTATTGTTCCATATTTTTTATTTATCAATTAAGTAATTTAACTACTTTATTCTATCTGCTGATAATATAAAATATTATTCAAAGTGAGATAAAGTATTATTATCGTACATTTACATATATTTATAATACTAGCGGACCTACGCGACTTCGCCCGCTTTAACTTTACGAATATTTATTAAATATATTTATGAAATTATTTTTAGTTTTCGATAGGATTAGTAAGAAATTATAAGCCTAAATATAAATGATCAAATTAAGCCGAAAAATAATAATAAATAGAGAAAAATCCTATTATAAGAAAAAAAACCTAACTTAATAAAATTAACAAAAATAATAAGTATTAAGTTACGCAACTTAAGAAAAATATTAATAAAAAACTAACCAGCTATATTTATCAACATAAATGATATAAGTATGATAAGGAATAATATTGTACTCTTTAAAAATAGTTTCGCAATTATCCCTTCTTTATTTTTAAACATAAAAATGGTTCCTGTGAGTTATCTTTAAGAGATAGATATATTATGTGCTATATAACATTACGGTGTATTTTTTAAGTTAGCCTTACATAACCAAATAACAATAATAATGAACAACATCGAACCGCGAGTGCTGCAAAAATATTAAAATATATTCAAGTCCATTATACTACAAAACATTCAATTTCATTCGTTCTAATAAAAGTCTGCGACACCATATGTCTTATAAATGAGTCACATGAGTTCACATAACTGTGTTTTTTCAAGTGCATGTATATCTATTTACATAATACACAAATACATAAAAATTACATTTTTGTAATTTTTCTCTCTGTCTGTCTTTTTATTTCCCGGAGTCAGAACAGCTGAAATCATTTTTATGGGAGTTTCAATGACCTATAGAAGGTTCTGGAGCAACACATAGGTAGCCTATGTGTGTTTTTACCTCGGAATTTCAACGAGATTGAGATTTAAAAAACCTTTTTTACACTTTTGCCATACGCGCGTACATAGGTACTATATGAAATAACTAGACATTTTTCTATATTAAATATGATAATTTTTGCGAGCAATATCAAATAAAATTCCAAAAGATTAAAATTACTATTTTTTAAGTGTATAGATAACGGTATAGATAACCAAACTAATATAAGCTACCATTCTTTCCAAAAACATTTAAATAACATTAAGAAAAATTGGGGATTGGTGATGCCGCGCAGGTCCAAAACTTACACCACACCAAGATTTAAGCAATCTAACTAATCTACTACTGGAATAAGTTAAGAACCCGAAGAAAAATATAAATTTATAATAAACAGCAAATAACCACATAAAATTTAACAGTAGATCGAAAATGTATAAAAATTTACAAAACCGTCAACGTCGTCTGCCGCCGTACCGTGCGGTTCGTAGGCTAGCTCATTTTAAATAAGTGATACCTCCTTAAGTATTTATTAGAATTATGTACAGTCAACTATAATTTCAATCTAGATAAAATGCTAAAGTCGACTATCATATTTATTGTGATAAGGATGAATACCAAATTATTGAAAATATATTAACCCGATAACTTTATATTGAAATTAAATATATTAAAATGGTTACTGTGGCTCAACCTTCAGAGATTAACATATACCATAAGCATATACCAAATTTTAATAGATTTTTTTTAAATGACAATATTTTTATAAAACATTGTTTTTAAGTGCCACACGTCAAATATATACGTCAAAAAACATCACTTTTTAATTTTTGGCAAAATCTCTTTCATTTTTATCTTCTACTAGCGGACCTGGACGCGGCTTCGCCCGCTTAAACTTTACGAATGCTTATAGATATATTTGGGAAATTCTTTTTGAAAATATCTAACTAATTTAAATGAAAAAAATATAAGTAAACGTAACCATAGTAAAATATTAAGAAAAAAACTAAACAAAACCAGCTACATTATTTATAATTTAGTCTCTGTCTGTCTTTCTATTTCCCCGAGCTAATATCCAGAAAAACTGAACTAATTTTTATTAGACTTTCAGTGATCGATTTTACTAATTTACCCGGGAAAAATCTTTTTACTCGTTTTCCTTGCGCGCGTACATAGATACTATATGAAATAACTAAAGTCCTTTCTACATTAAATATGATAAGTTTTGCGAGCAATATCAAATAAAATTAAGTGTATAACAACGGTATAGATAACCATCCAACCAAGATGAAATAACCAACAATTCTCTCTTTAATCTCTATCTCTATATATAATAAGACAGTCAAAATATTTTGTCTGTACATTTAGTAATTTTGACTGAAATGGATAGAGGGACACCTAAATAGAATAATAGAAAGCAAAAATATTTTTTTTCATTTCTTGTCTGTCTGTCTGTCTGTCGATATATTTTTGTCCGCATTTTTCTCTGAAAGTACTGAACAGATTTACTTGAAAATTTCACTCACACTTCATTTTCACCAATTGCTTTGTTTTAACTTAACTACTAAAGTTTAGTTCATCAAAATCGGTTCATTAAAAAAAAGTTATCGTCATTTGAATGAACTCAAGGCATTAGCTTGCCTGCGAGTATTATATAGCAATCGCGCTGGTATGACCCTGGCTAAAGAATGACATTCGAAACGTCTGGCTTATGACTGTTGATAAAAATATATACATTATTGAAGCACTATTATATAATATTTTATACAATAAAGTAAACAAAATTAAATTGTTAGTGGAGATTACCTTCATAAATCATAACAGTTAAGTTTAAGTCGTAATTAATTCAACACAGAGATAAAGAACGATCTTGAAAGAAATATCAAGTAAATACAAAGATTTTTTGGTTGGTTCGTTCATATAATATTACATATATTATATGAACGAACCAACTTATACTATATGAACGAACCAACTAATTTAAAAACTGTGCAGGAGTTAATATGCAATTATTACAGTTATTTTACAAAGAATATTATGTATCCTTCAAATCAATAATTTAACATTTAAGGCTGTTTCTGAATGAGTAGATTAAATTATTCACTGACATCAGCACATTTAACAGAGTTTTATAATTATGATGAGACGTATATTATATAGGTAAAAAGAACATAAAGTTACAAAAATATATACGTGTAATAAATTAGCTTTATGTATATTTTATAAATATCAAGCATCAACAATGGTCGTATTTTTTTATTTAAAACAATCAAAAATTCTTTATTCTTTAATTCGACGATAATGTCGTAAAAAATCGTATTAGAAGTAATTATAGTTGTCAATCAATTGTGCTTATTAAATCAATAATCATGTATTTTAAGCGGGCGAAGCCGTGGGCGAGCCGCTAGTACTTAAATAATATTATACCGATGCCGCGCAGGGCCGCAACTTACACCACACCAAGAAATTCATGAAAATCTAACTAATCTGCTCCTCGAATAAGCGAAGAACCAAAGAAAAGTATAAATTAATTATAAACAGCAAATAATTACATAAAAATTAACAGTAATCGAAAATGTATGAAAATTTACAAAACCGTCAAAGTCATCTGCCCGTTCGCGTCGGTCATACTATGCCGGTCGTAGCTCGCTAGGTCATTTCGAATCAGTGACGTCTCCTTAATTATTTATTAGAATGTTATATAGATGAAATGCTAAAAGTGACTATTATATTCATTTTCATAAGGATCAATATCAAATTATAGAAAATACATACAACAAAAACCCGATAAATATAAAGGAAAATAATTAAAATGGTTACTTGTTGCTACTCTATTACTTTGCTCAAGCTTCAGAGATAAACATCATATCAACATGTATCGCGGACTTTTTTAAACATTATTTAAAGGACAATATTTTTGTAAAACATTATTTTTATGTATCTCATAAGGTTGAGTCGGCGCACGCCATGTATGCGTTAAGCAAGCTCATTTTGGGTGACGTTTGCTTATAACAACAAATAAACTTTGCAAACCGTTGCTTAGCAACGGTTGGTTGTTATTAACATGGCGGAGTAAATTGCCTGTCAAATTGAAAAATATTTTAATATATTAGTATATATCGACAATATTACAAATATGAGAAAAAAAGTAACCTATTTTCATCCGAAGACCCTGAATTAGCGGTTTGGCCCTGATTGCGTCACAGACAGACAGACAGAGTTACTTTCGAATTTATAATATAGGTATGGATAGAGTACCTAGCTAAAACTGTGCTTTAACTTAAAGTGGTCAAGATAGAGACACCTCTGTATAAAAGAGGCACTGTTCTGTTCAGCCATCGGATTTTTTTCGATATTTTTTACTTTTACCCGACTGCAAGTTATTTTTATTATATAGTTTTTGTGCAAATAGCTTTTTTTTTTATATTCACGCTGTTTATTAGTGGCGGAACTCAACGCCGCGTTTTGCCTCGTAACAAGAACGATATAAACTTTTGGGCAAATATTAAATATCCTCCTCGAGTTATAATCGAACCCACAACCTGTAGCATTTACAGTCACATGTTTGTTTGTGTGTGCCCCTGCGCCACGAATGGCCTCGAATACAATTTTTTTTTAAACTAATTCTGAATTAATATTATCGCAAAAAATTCCAGATAGCTGGTGGTGGTCCGGTGCAAGACGACATGTATGCGTCCTCCGCCATAGCGCTCTAACAGACGACTATGGGAACTTTCTAGACACGAGAGCCCACGACTGCGATTGTCCCTTAGACACTACCATACCATCAGGTCTAGCCACACCAGGTCTGGCGACTCCCGGTCTGCCAACCCCAGGTCTCGCAACCCCAGGTATGGCGACAGCAGGTCTGGCAACACCTGGTCTGGCCATTGACACTACAGCAGTAGGACCAACTACTCCCCCATGGTTATAACACCGGCACTGAACCTGTTATATTCGTGCTTAATGGTAATGTTGAGTACTTATTATGTACCGCTATGCATATTATGATTTTTAGACACGCCTTTTTTTTTGTTTTATGTTGTTATATTTTGATGACGTCATTGAAAATTTTGTATTTCGATTGTTTGTTTATACGCATATTTAGAGAAATAATATTTTCGTACCGTTGGCAGTATGATTTTTTTTATTTTACATGAGCTTAAATAAATCATTTTTTGTATAGAAAAAGACATTTTCCGAAATGAGGTGTTGTATATATATGCGTTTATATACAAAACGTCCAGCAGTTATGTATGTTTAGTTGTAAACGGTTTTTGTACTGGACGTATTTTGATGCGATTTTTACCAACAACAGTTGGATTTATGTAGATAATGTTGAACCAAATGTTGGGCCAACATTTCACAACATATGTTTATATGTTGAACAAAAAAAAGTATTTAGCGTTAGTTGTATATTTATGTAAAGGGATTCTTAGTTTGTATTAATTAATAGACACTATAAACAATGTATGCCAGTATTTTTTTTTATAAAAGTTAATTTTTTCTTTGGAAAAAAAAATTGAAAAAAAAAGAATATTTTATATAAATAGACCTGTGAGTGTTCAGCTGTATTATATAGATATTAATGTAATTCTTAAACATATCTGCCAAGTAAATTTTTTTAAAAGTAGTATAGTTACCTGTGGATAGTGTAGGTTCGATTTGAGAGTGGTAACTAAATAATAGTTATACACATATTATAGTATACAACTAATTGATTATTTTTAACATTTGTACGTTTTTACAGTGAATTTAAACTATTTTCCAATTTGTTATTCTAAGCAAATTTAAGTATCAGAGAATGTGGAATAAAAAAGTTTGATCGGTCTCTGTGAGTATGTTTGTGTGATCTTAAATCAAGAACTGCTGTCTTTTTCAAGGGTTTTTTTTTCGTATTTTCTCTAAAATTGTAATTTTAACCTTTTAACAATGTATTGTAGATATGAAAGAATAATAACTTGTCACTAGTGTATTTTATTTGCATAAAAATATATGCAAATAAAATACACTATAATATGTATATACTTGTACTAACTTAATGTAAATTAATATTTCACCAGCATCTCTGAGTGTAATGTATATCTTCATATGATGTAAAAGGTTAAAACTACAAGAAAGAAAATAATAATAATAAAATATAAAACGGCCAAGTATTTTGACAATTCGCGTTGAGATCTCAGAATGACCAGTATAAATAGAACTAGCTTTTGTAGCTTACTTTACTTACTTTTAAGAGTATACACACACACGAGTGGGGATTCTTATAAATAAATAAATTATTTAAATTTCAGATACAAATAAAATAATATATTAATTTAATGACTAGTTTAATAATACATGCAAGTATAAGAGCTAAACTAATAAAGTTTTTAAATAATGGCTACAAAACAAATAAATTGTTTTTTTTTTCATGAAATTAAATATTTTATATTTTATTTTTCTCACTCTGTTAATAAGGCAAATCGCGACGTTAAATTCCGCGACTCAACACGCAATGCCTGGAGAAATCGATAGAAAGTATGGGAACGGAAGTGTCTTAACACTGGGCTTCCAGATTCCCTCATCCCGCCCTGCTATGGGCGGGATAGAGCGTGACGCCCACTGTTGGGATAATGCTAACATGGAATATTGTCCAGTGCTGTAGCAATGTCCATTTTTGGACTAACGACCAATGTTGTTATTATGTCAACAGTTGGGATCATGTCCATTCTCCAAAAATGCTTCTGGAATATAACTTATTATATAATTAAATATTTAAGTTTAAATATTTGTTCAAAATTTTCATGCGCTATTCCCACTCGGTGTGTATGTAAGTTTTATTATACGCAATTATGTTATACAACATATATATACGTAAACTGCTTATTATACACTCGGCCTACATAATGTGCAACTTGCCTAAATTTAACTTATACACATGTATAATTTGTTCTACTTTACTGTGATATACATGCCGAATAAGATTATTTTTTTATGGATTTGTAAGAGGAAGCTGAAGCTTAATAAAAAAAAATGCTTACGTGATAGCTGAAGGTTTGATTCTCTACTCATTATTTACTATATTAGTTAAGTTATACATTACTATATACATATATAATTTAACTATTATTGTAAAAAAAACTATAGAACTTAACCGACTATAGAAAAATGTCTACGTTTTTAATGCAAATCCGTTCAAACATAATGTTATTTGTTTTATGTATATATAATAAATATATCCCTCTTTTCGTGCGTCAATGACGTATATGCACTTATTCAAATATTGCATGGAATGCAATCAAAGATTTTATTTAACTTGTTTTTTTTAAACTGCAATTACAGTACGTTCCATGAGTTGTGGCCGCCCTAAGTTAGGTTTTCTAAACTATTGCGTACTCTACACTCGAAAAGGAAATAATCAAAAATCCTAAAATTAAAAATCTGCATAGCCTTGTGCAGCTAACTTCATGGCAGCCACGACTCGTCGACCTTACTGTACTTCATTGTGGCACCGAATGAGGGGATCGTATAATTTTTTATCGCATTCGTCTGTGCCATAAGAGAGTGAATGACGGGGCGAGGTACGTAAAAATAACTCCCATATCTTATTGAAATGTGTTCACGTTTTTTAGATTTATATACTATATATATAGATATAGTGTGTATATATATAGATATTACTATTATATTATATATTATAGTTATTAGAATTGTATTGCTATATCAATTTTGTGGTACATATAGCACTCGCAAAGTAAAGGTGGCCTAACTAGAAAATTTTAATTTGTGAGAAATTATTATAGATTGTGCAAGAAAGGGGTTTTTGTGGCGGTTTTTAAGTGAATTTAGAAGGTAAAATTTTTTGGGTTAGGTCACTTTTGTTTTTATAGTGCGATATGTTGTCGTTTATTACGACCCACTACGTTTTGTGTAGATTAAGGTTTAGTTTGGAATGATGGATGGGTGGGCTGTGTCTTACAAGTGTTTAAAAAAAAGGAATGAGAAAACTTCAATTTTTGAAGTGAATTCTAAGATTTGCCAACTTTTTAATAAACGGTAAATGTTTCATGAAATGAAAACATACTAGTACCATCTTGTGCTGGTAAATTTTTAGATATAAATTATTCTTGGTTAATTTCAAGATGTAAATCTTAACAATGCAGTTATTTAATTTATTATTGTATTGTACTTACTTGATTAAAAAAAAAACAAATTAAATAGTTACTTGATATTTATATATATTTAATGTAAATTAATAAACAACAACAGTTTTTTTAATGATTATTATATTACTTATTCATTGTAAGAAACATAGCTTATCCCATTTCCTCATTCCATAGTCTAGTGTTCGAAGGTGTATGTCATTATTATATATCATCATTATTATTATTGCAATGGAGGAAATCATTTTATATGCAATTTTATTTAAACAAAATTAAAATCATCTATAATGACGAAAGAATTAGTTTATCTATACATTAAATATTTTAATATTTACCTTCATATTGTCATCTATAAAATCCATATAAATATATTAATTTATTATGGTTATGGTTTTAAGTATAATGTTTTGTGACGTCACACGTTCTAAAAAGAAAAGCTAAAAAAATCAATATTTTAAAATGTTTTTTATTTATTTTTATGTTTTGTAATGATTATTATATTCTTTCGTTGTTATATATTTTTTAAATTGATATATAAGAATTAACTTTTTCTTAACACACTATATTGCGATTATTTTGTGCAGTTTTTAAAACTATCCTTAAAGATATTAGCGGGACTGGAACTATATTTGAAAATGTATTTTTTTTAATTATATTTTATGCCATTTTTTGATTATTAAAAATCTTTTTCATAGTTTTCATTTGGGCTCAGTTGCCATCAATTTGAATAGTGTATGTATAACTTGTTTAATAAATTGACATTCCTTACTTTGGTAAATGACCCAAACAGGCAAAAAAATCACCATCGACTACGTGTTTTTAATGTCTAGTAGACTAGTCATCATTTTGGTTTTGGTTGGAATATTTTAAATATTGGGTAATAATTTAAATTCGGTTAAAACTAATTCCAAATAAAAAATTTATACTGTAATTGAAATCTTATTATTCTTTTATAAATATTATTATAAATTTAAAAAAATATCTAATAAAATAATTAAAAGTATAAAAATCATATCAAGGAACTCTGAACATTTGGTCGATGATGAGAAAAAATATAATAGTTCCATATACGTACATGATATGTATTAGAAAACAAGAATTCATTTAAATGTTAATAAAATAACAAATGAAAATTTGCTTTTTAGTTAATTATTAATAATTTTATTATCATTGTGGGTACATGTCGGTGCATAATATGAGCCATCGCGGGTGTTTCGTGTCATGATATTTTGTGTTCTGTGATAAACGCTTGTCGCATACGTGTTTAATTTTGGGTCGAAAAATATAAAAATATTTAGATTTTCTTGCATTTCGCACTCAGAAACGCCGATTAGTGCTTAATTAAGCTATATATTTTTGGCAATTCGAAGGATTATTTACTAACTGGAATTTTACTCATTTGGAATATAGTAAAAGATAAAACGCGGTGTTGAGCTCCGCCATTTTACACGTAATGTCTCGAAAATTGGGCAGTGGAAAACGGAGTGTCTTGACACTATGTTGCCTCTGCCTGCTATATGCGAGAATAAAACACAGCTTCACAGCTGTTTTTATTGACATTTAAATACTAATTGATGTTTATGTGTGCGACTGTCAGTTGTTTAGTTCTTTTAAATAGTAACAAAGGTCAGTAGTATACATATAATTACGATAGCTTTTAGCAAATATTTTTTTTATCTATAACGACATTTTCAAGGTCACGTACACGACTTGGGAATTATATCATTGTTATAGTTTAGTATATATTTGTTTTACATACATACTTACGCATATATATATACATATAAATAATAATTTTCTTTATAATATAAAAAGATGTATGATTTACTTATGTGATTGGGTACACTCACTCCGCCTATAGAATATCGCAGCGAAACGATTTGAAATTATTATTTAATACTTACAGCTACCCGTTTTACTTTAAGTGTAGAATGTTCTACCTCTAAAATAATAGTTGATGTACAATAATATAAACTTTTAACAAATTGTGCGTTTTTATTTACTTTTTTCCATTTTTTTTTGGTATTATAAAGTTTTGTGGCATTTTTTTGTTTAAACTATTTTTATTAATTAGGCCTGGCAGCAGCGCATAGCAGGGTAGGCAGACTTAAAGTCTCGCTTACCCTTACACGCTTGTACTCATGCGCCACGACAGACCTACAGTACTGTGAAATTTCTATTGTTTAACCAAGTGTCGCCAAGTGTACGCCTTTAGTGATGGCTAACCATTTTTAAATGGCTACTCGATTACAAATCACTAACTGGATAATGCAAATTAAAATGGTTATTGCTGTTGTTTACATTTACGTAAACTAATTTATCACGTTCCGGGCTAAAGTTTGTTTGATATCAGTGAGGTCAATAACTTTGATAAGAACAAATAATACAATATACGAGTACTTGCTTCAATGAAACTCATATATTCTCCTTAATTGGTTCATCTATCGTTTAAAGTCTATTTCGAGTCGTAGACGCCCTAAATTTAGCTGTGTACGGCGGTGATTTTATTTTAGGATTTTTCTTTAATTGTGTTCCCGAGTGAATAATGCGTAAAAGAAAACCCAACTTCAGAATAACTACAACTCATCGACCATACTTACAACCTTTTATCGATCGCTTTACTTAAAATATATATTTTTTAAAATATTTTTAAAGTATGAATGATGTCCTTGCTAGGAAAACCAGGACAAAAAAATATATTTTGAAATCTTTAGGACTTTTCATTTTGAAGAGAAAAACCATCGTGGAACAGTATAACTGTTTGACGATAAAAGCGTTGTATACCAGTTCGATACACTCTTGGGGAAAGCATGAATGAATTATTAAGAAATTGAGTAGAAAAAAATGTCTTGTTTTCTTTTCTTAATAGTATTTAACAGACCCTAACATAAAGTCTAATATTGTCTAAATTTGACGAAATCGGACCGAGCTGTGTCATGATTCGAATGGACTCTGAGTTCTCTCTTGATATATGTGCTAGATATGTGAAGCTAAAAACTATAGCTCCAATTGTTTATTTTTCAACTTCACGCTGTATCCCGCATACAATAGGGTAGGCAGAGGGAACCTAGTGTTAATACACTCTGTTCCCAACTTTCTGCCGAATTCTGGAGGTATTGCGTGTTGAGTGACAGAACTCAACGCCGCGCTTTGCCTCGACACCAGAGCGAAGAAATGGAAATATACATTTAAGTAAATATTTCATCTCCTCGAGTGGGGATCCTACCCACAACCAGTCGATTTTAAAGTCACACTTTGTGCCGCTGCGCCACGACTGGCCTCAGTATAATATAATAATAAGAAAAATAAATAATTGGATGCGATGGTAAAATGCAATACTAATTAATGCAAATACTAGTATTACATATTATATCTATTATGATTGAGTAAATAGAGAAAAGAGAGTTACCGATGCCGAAAGAAAAACACACAAAAGGCATTAGAATCCCGAATCCATAATCCCAGCTACCATCTATTTTAAAAAATATAGATTTTTTGAGTAAAGTAAGCACATAAACGCTGTTTTCTTAATAGTCCGCGATATGTCACCGCAAAAGATAGTGCGTTAAAATGTGGAACAGTGGGATGTTTCTTTTGATTTTAATTCTATTCCCAGCGAATGTATTCTCCCTACCAGCAGCAGGGGATGCGCTGAAAGCAATTTTAAAAGTTGTAAATGTCTATAAGAATCCTCCTAATGAAACAGATGTACTTAAAGATACATTATTTTTGAGTAAAGCAGAGAGGCTGATTTTGACTCGGCTAGCACAAATATCGGACACTTTGAGTCGCGTAGAATTGGTGTGGAAGTTAATAATGGAGCGATCGCTATGCTGCTAGCGAGGACGTCAGGCCTCAGCGCAAGGCTGGAGTTGAGACTGTACGAGATGTCTGACTTGTTAAGTCGGATGGCATCAGCAGACCAGCGGATGCGCGAGTACATGACGATAGACCAGGACTTGGAACAGAGCACGCTGGAGAGTTTCGCTTCGTGGTGTGTGTCGCACGAGGCGGGGGCCGTCACCAATCTGCTCGAACGATTGCATTCGCTGGTAGTGTCATCGCATAAGCACATTCTTGGGGGCAGTATGTTTGAATTGCTTTTAGAAGATTTACAGGTTTGTCGTGACTTCACTGAAACTTTTAATATTATATCTATATGCATTAAATTACTATATTTATATTATATAAAAGTTAATATTAGTCAGAACCTTATAAAACTAGAATAACATGTTGAATTTCTGAAGCCCCATGACTGCAGAAGGCAGCAGAAGTTTCTTCATAACTATTTTTATTAAACAATATATAAGGCCTATTTTTTTTCAACTTCACGCTGTATCCCGCCAGTGGCAGAGCAAGCAGAGGAAACCTAATATTAAGATACTTCGCTCCCCACGTTCTAAAATTTAATTTAGAATATTAATTGTATGTTTACACAAAATTGATTCAATTTAGACAACTTAATAGTATTACAATAGCAAAGATTTTATGGTTGATTTCGAATCCAAGTATTTTATTAATAAAATGAATTGAAATTATTTCATATATTGCACGTTGATAATTTCGTTATAACATATTTTTCCAGAAAGATAGGTCACCTCTGTCCCATCTTCAGCTGTCGCCGCATCAGTTGATCTACGATATGTACAACACCATCGCCCTGACGGAGATCAAGGGGTACGCCATGATGCAGATGTCCTGGATGATGCTTAAGATATACGGCAAAGGTTTTAGTTTTAAATTTTATTATTAACACTAGAGGCCCAGTCGCGGCTTCGCCCGTAATACCATAATTTTTTTATAGTACTTTTCTTATGCTGCATTTGCCAACAGATTGATACATTCAATCATGTATACTACGTAGTTTTATGGACGTGAACGGTGGCAAGGGCACTCCCAGCGGGAATCGACTGAATTATTTAAATTTTACATTTTCTCGAAAAGTATACGTCCAAATTACATGCTATAAAAGCCGAAGATTATCTTCATTGAATTTTCTTGATGATGAAATAACTTTCGCTCGTAAGTTTCAATATACATGTGAAATAAAAATCGATGAAACATCACCTTATAATTTTCATATACCTATTTTTTGTCACAAAATGCTTTATTGTCATTTATTTATAAGAGATAAATATATGTTGTCGCGGACTTTGTTTAGAACTAATAAAATTGAATATTTTTGTCATGCAACCTACTGGCCTCCAAAATAATGGCGTTCCTTAATATTGTTATTTTGTTATTTAAGGCTAAATAAGACGTATACCGTAATGTTATATAGCCTATTTATAATTTTAATGAGTCTATAGCGGCTTTTGTGATTTACGCTATTTTATTAATATTTTATATTTTTAATTACGGAGTGAAATTAAATTTCCAAAATTTTGTGGAATAATTGTCCAAATTTATTAACACTTAAGAAGATATACAAAGAAAATAATTTTACACAATCACAGAAGAAAATAAAGAAATTTAAAGAAATACTAAAAGAAATAGATAAGCGAAACAGATACGTATTAGCAAGAAGATAAGGCTTAAAATTGAATACAAGCAATGAGTACAATATTAAAACAAGTGAACGTCGCAAGCGATAGTAGCCGACTCTTTACTCGTAGCTAGCAAGCAGGCTACGTCACGCACAGCAAAAAAACTCGAAACAAGTTTGTCATGCGAATGCGCTGCGTGCGGATGAATATTAAATATAAATATTAACAATTTAGTTTTAAGTAAATTTGAAAATAGAATGTAGTGTAAGTATATAATATTAATATCGAATGAAATAGAAGTTTACATGTATTATTATTATTATTATTATTAATTAATTTTGTTAAAAGATAATATTCACTACAGTACTCCCCCCCAGAGACCTGGTTAAGGGCGATAGTAGTCTGGAAATCTAACTGTTCTTCCGCTGCGTGTCCGCTTCTCAGGTTTCTGCTCCACATCAGACTGAGAGATTGCCTTTGGTGCAGTAGCTGGTCGGTTTAATACAGGAAGGGCCTCTCGCGTAACATATGCGGGCTTGAGCCTGTCCACACTCACGTTGTTAGGCTTACCAGATATGTCTATCTGAAAATATTTAGGCGTCCTTTTAAGAACCTTGTACGGGCCTGCATATGGTGGTTCCAGTGGCTTGCGGACGTGGTCCTGTCGTAAAAAAACATGTGTCGAGTCTGCAAGGTCGGCCGGCATATGAAAAGGACCTGTCCTATGCCATGACGTGGGCTTCGGCGAGAGTCGTGCCATACCAGCACGAAGACGAGTAACCAGATTTGTGATATCACCTGTCTTGTAATCTTCAGAGGGTGCGAGAAATTGCCCTGGAAGACGAAGGGGCTCCCCGTAGACCAGCTCAGCTGCTGAAGCCTGAATGTCGTCCTTCCAGGCGCTACGGATGCCCAGCAGCACTAACGGCAGTGCTTCCGTCCAGGTTGAAGAGGGATGGCACATGATAGCTGCTTTTAGCTGCCGATGGAGTCTCTCGATCAAGCCGTTGGAAGCTGGGTGATATGAAGTGGTTCTAAAATGATGTGCACCAATCATGGCTGATAGTGCCCTGAAGAGATGCGACTCGAATTGACGTCCCCTATCGGTTGTAATTCGAAGAGGGCAACCAAATCTTGCTATCCAACCAGAGAGAAGGGCGGCAGCACAGGAATCAGCTGTGATGTCTTTGAGTGGGTATGCCTCAGGCCATCGTGTGAAACGATCGATGACTGTAAGGCAATACCTGAAATCAGACGAAATTGTTAAAGGTCCGACGATGTCGAGGTGGATGTGTGCAAACCTCGACGTAGGAGTTGGGATTGAGGATAAGGGAGCAAGGGTATGACGGTGAACTTTGCTCTTTTGACAAAGTATACACTCTTGTGTCCACTCTCTACAGTCCTTGCGAATCCCTGGCCATACGAATCTCTGTGTTACCAGTCGCACTGTAGCTGTCCTACCAGGATGGCTCAAGCTGTGTAACGCTTCAAAAACTTGTCGGCGAAATTTCTCAGTAATGAACGGGCGTGGAGAAGACATTGATATTTCACAGTAGATCTTCTGGTTAGAGTCTGGCAAGTCTACCTTAACCAGTTTCAACGATGAGCCTTTTTGAAGCAGACCTAGCAGTTCAGGATCAGTATCTTGAGCAAGTGCCAGAGCCTGGTAATCAATAGAACGACTCACCTCTTCCAGTCGTGACAGTGTATCAGCCACTACGTTCAAACGTCCTGGTAAGTATTGAATGCTGGTTGTAAACTGTGAAATATAGTCAAAGTATCGATACTGACGCGGTGAGCATTTCTCCCTATTAATGTTGAATGCATAGGTGAGAGGTTTATGATCAGTGTGAATCACAAAGTTTCTAGCCTCAACCATGTGTCGAAAATATTTAATGGCTTCATAAATAGCTAAAAGCTCTCGGTCGTAAGGACTATATTTCTTTTGTGCAGATGTTAGTTTTTTAGAAAAGAAACCAAGAGGTTGCCATACGTTGTTGACACGTTGTTGAAGTACTGCTCCAATACCGACATCAGATGCATCAGTGGCAATAGCTAGCTCTGCAGATGAATCTGGATGAGCTAATAACGTGGCTTGAGATAAACAAGTCTTACATTTATCAAAAGCTTCCATCATCTCAGGTGTCATTGTGATCGGCCTAGCTCCTTTCATCTTGGGTCCTAAAAGCGCAGAGTCTAATGGTGCTTGAATGTTTGCGGCGCCGGGAATAAAACGACGATAAAAGTTAAACATACCAAGGAAACGTCTTAATTCCTTAGCAGTTTTAGGCACGCTGCACTCCTGTATGCTTTTTACGTTCGTTTCTAAAGGTTGAGTCCCAGAACCTGACACTAGGTAACCAAGAAATTTTACCTGTCGCTGCCCGAAGACACATTTGGATGTGTTTATCAAAACACCATACTCCTTGAGCCTGGTGAAGAGTAGTCTGAGATGGCGCTGATGTTGCTCTTCAGAACTGGAAAATACCAAAATGTCGTCTAAGTAACCAAAACAAAACTCATCAAAGTCACGTAGTACTTCGTCCATGAACCTTTGAAAGGTTTGTGCTGCATTGCGCAGTCCGAAGGTCATGTACGGGAACTCAAAAAGTCCAAAAGGAGTTGTAATGGCTGTTTTGTGGATATCATCGACGTGTACCGGTATCTGATTGTACGCCTTAACCAAGTCGATAGTTGAAAATACTGAACAACCAGAGAGTTGGTAGGAAAAATCTTGGATGTGGCGTATAGGATACCTGTCAGGAACTGTGCGAGCATTGAGTGCTCTATAATCACCACATGGTCTCCATCCGTCGTCCTTCTTCTTAACTAAGTGCAGAGCAGAAGACCACGAACTGTTAGACGAGCGGGCAGTTCCCTGTGAGAGCATATCATCAAACTCTTTTTTGGCCGCTTTCAGTCTAACTGGGTCTAAACGACGAGGTCTACTGGTAACTGGTGGTCCGGGTATGGTTTTGATGTAATGCACAGTATTATGCTTAGGTAGGGAAGACGTACCTGATGGTCTCGTTACCTCTGGGAACTCATGAAGCAGCTGATGGTATTTTGATTCTCCCGAAATGGCTTTGACTGACGCAAGGTCATCGGAGATATTTTCTTGTAGTGCTTGCACTGACAGTGTAGTTGTTCCATCGACGAGGCGCTGATATCTGCAATCTACAAGAAGATTGTAAAATATCAGAAAATCTACGCCAATAATCGGCTTTGAAACATCAGCGATGGTAAATTTCCAGGTGAAAGTACGTCTCAGTCCTAGGTCTAACTGCAATAACGTAGGACCATATGTGTGAATGACTGTACCGTTGGCTGCCATAAGTTCATACTTCGTCTTGGTGCAGGGCGCCTTGGTAGCCAACCGTGGAAAAACGCAGAGATCAGAACCAGTATCTATGAGGAAAAGCATTTTTGAAATACGGTCGGTAATAAAAAGGCGGCCTGTAGGTAAAGGGCAGACGTTGGCCGCTACTTCCGGCTGCCCAGAGAGTTTTCCGACTCTCCGTAAGTACATGGCAGTACACATTTATTTGCGTTGGAACCAAATTTAAAATGGTACCAACATTTTTGGTGGGAAGTTAACTTCCGACGATGCCTGGAATGGCTCCGGGAACGGTCTCTGAACTTGAATGGTATCGAATTGTGACGTACCTGGGTCGAGAGTTCAGATACCTGCTTGGTCAGGAGTTGGATCTGCTTGGCCATTTCTTCCAACATGGAGGGTGCAGGGGATGTGGCCATCGCAGACGTGCTTGCGACTTGTGGTGATGAGGGTGCTATTTCGTGCACCTTGTCTGCCAGGTCAGCTAATTTTTCTATAGGTAGATCAGGCTGCGAAGCTATAACAGTTTGAATATTTTGCGGTAATCTACTAGACCATAATGTTTTTAAAAAATCTTTGGGGACAGACAAACCCGCAAGATCTTGTATATATCGCAGAAACTGCGATGGTTTGCGATCATCTAGCTGCTCATGCCTCAGCAACTGCATCACCTTCTTTTCTTGAGACGCAGATAATCTTTTAATCAGCTGCGTTTTAAGAGTGACGTATTTATCCGTCTCGGGAGGAGAAATTATTATATCCTTCACCTCGACAGCAAATTGATTGTCCAACTGAGCGGCAACGTAATAAAATTTTGTAGCATCACTTGTTATATTAGATAAAGCAAACTGACCTTCAATTTGTGAAAACCAAAGGGCTGGTTCTTCCGGCCAGAATGGTGGAATACGCACGCCAATCCTACAAACGTTGGATGTAGTCGCGTCCTCCATCGTGTACTAGAGGTCACCTTGCAAAGGTCGTCAATATGGCCTCTTGCCGTTTTTAATCTTCTTGCCAGCAGAAAACGTAGATATTTAATGTAGTGTTCACTAATTTCGGGTTCACCAATATAGCGGCTTTTGTGATTTACGCTATTTTATTAATATTTTATATTTTTAATTACGGAGTGAAATTAAATTTCCAAAATTTTGTGGAATAATTGTCCAAATTTATTAACACTTAAGAAGATATACAAAGAAAATAATTTTACACAATCACAGAAGAAAATAAAGAAATTTAAAGAAATACTAAAAGAAATAGATAAGCGAAACAGATACGTATTAGCAAGAAGATAAGGCTTAAAATTGAATACAAGCAATGAGTACAATATTAAAACAAGTGAACGTCGCAAGCGATAGTAGCCGACTCTTTACTCGTAGCTAGCAAGCAGGCTACGTCACGCACAGCAAAAAAACTCGAAACAAGTTTGTCATGCGAATGCGCTGCGTGCGGATGAATATTAAATATAAATATTAACAATTTAGTTTTAAGTAAATTTGAAAATAGAATGTAGTGTAAGTATATAATATTAATATCGAATGAAATAGAAGTTTACATGTATTATTATTATTATTATTATTAATTAATTTTGTTAAAAGATAATATTCACTACAAGTCACTTCGCGGCGTTATACGCCACTGAACACGCAACGACTACAGAATTTTGCGGAAAATTAGGAACGGAAGTATTTTTAATGGGGAAGGAGTATCTTAGCGCTAAGTTCTCAGGTTCCCTCTGCCTACCCTGCTATATGTGGGATAAAGCGTAAAAGTAATCTCTATACAGGGTGGAAGAGGCAGCGCTCCTTTTACGGAAACAGCATATAGGGTAAAATATTTCAAACCTATACCTAAAGAAATTAATCAAGATGCCTCAACAGTTTGGACGTAGGATTTTTTTTTCATTTCACGATTTTTATCCATACCTGTATTTCGTGTGACGCGATTACGTATAGATCCCAATAACATAAACACTACTATAAAAATACTACTAAAGGTTAAACAACTTTCAACTTTATGGCCAATACCTACGACTTGATTTCGGCATGAGCCGTGTGCGGCGGTGTTCTTTTGATAGGTTTATGTGTGCGTGCGTCGTCTTTACAAATGGCGTTTTATTTTAAAATGACAATTTTATTATTTATTTTGTTTGAAAAAATAACTTTTTCATTTTTGGAAATTTATTTTTTTCTGATTTATATTAGGCTTTTATAGAGTAGTTAAAACTGTGGTTTCATTTAAAGTGGTGCTTACACTTCCACCCTGTATATAATAAGACAGTAAAAATATTTTGTCTGTACATTTAGTAATTTTGACTGAAATGGATAGAGGGACACTTAAAAAGAATAATAGAAAGCAAAAAGATTTTTTTTAATTTCTTGTCTGTCTGTCTGTCTGTATGTCTGTCTGTCGACATATTTTTGTCCACGTTTTTCTCTGAAAGTACTGCACCGATTTACTTGAAAATTTTACCAATTGCTTTGTTTTAACTTAACTTAACTACTAAAGTTTAGTTCATCAAAATCGGTTCATTAAAAAAAAGTTATCGTCATTTGAAAGAAGTCGTAATTAATTCAACACAGAGATAAAGAACGATCTTGAAAGAAATATCAAGTAAATACAAAAATTTTTTGGTTGGTTCGTTCATATAATATATGTAACTAATTTAAAAAACTGTACAGGAGTTAATATGCAATTATTACAGTTATTTTACAAAGAATATTATGAATCCTTCAAATCAATAATTTAACATTTACGGCTGTTTCTGAATGAGTAAATGAAATTATTCACTGACATCAGCACATTTATTATATAGGTAAAAAGAACATAAAGTTACAAAAATATATACGTGTAATAAATAATTAGCTTTATATATATTTTATAAATATCAAATATCAACAATAGTCGTTTTTTTTATTTAAAACAATCAAAAATTCTTTGACGACAATGTCGTAAAAAAATCATATTAGAAGTCATTATAGTTGTCAATCAATTCTGCTTATTAAATCAATAATCATGTATTTTAAGCGGGTAGTAATAAATATATAGTACAGATTGTGTGGTAGCCAAGCGCAGTTCTTTTGCAAAAGCTATAAATCGACCTACGTGCATAAAGTTCGCTTGCTGCTTTATAATAAAAAAAAATATAATTTGTACATTTTTAAATGCCTTATATATGGTATATTATTAAATTATTTATTATTAATAATAATTGGACATGTTTTTTTTTCAGGGAATTATATCCAAGAGACCGTTATGGCGCGGCGAAAGTATATGGAAAGGTCGACAAAACTAGCAGCGGTTACTCGGTCTATGCTTGCGATGGCAGACAGGGTAGCCCATCGTGGTGACCCTCCACAGCATAAATTAGGTTATCTTTCTATTTACACAAATCACTCGCTACTTTACGGAATAATCACTTATTGGACTGATTTTTATGTCATGATTGATGAGATCGGTCATAGCGCTAATCTTAAAAAAAAATCAGCTTCACGCTGTCTCCCGCACACAGCAGGGTAGGCATAGGGAACCTAGTGTTAAGACACTCCGTTCCCCACTTTCTGCCGAATTCTGGAGGCATTGCGTGTTGAGTGGCAGAACTCAACGCCGCTCTAATCTTACTCGATGAAATTAAATATTTAAAATGTTTATTTCCGCGCTCTGATAACGAGGCAAAGCGCGGAACAGAATGGAACGGAAAGCTACCCCTACCCTAAATGTACACGAAGTCAAGGTTCCCTACTAAAAATACTTATCATACACTGCATTCCAGGACAGACTTACGATGAAGTGACCCGACTGATACAAGGCTACGTGGAAAACGAAGTGGATATGAACACCAAACAAACGTGTTGGCAAAATTGTGCGTACTACAAGAGCACGACGAACTCTGGATGCTTCAAAGAACAGTTTTGCTCTAAACAGCCAGCTTGTAGAGGGAGGATTGTAGACTGCACCTATATTGATTCTCACATGTGGATTTGTCTAGCGGTTGGTTTACTTTTAGCAATTTTTACAAATGTGATATCATTTTGTGATCATAGGTTTACTATTTTAATTTAAAATATTACAGCCGAGGAGCAGTCCCCGTCGATATGAGTGGATAAAACATTATTACGGCAGAACAATGGGACGCCTAGCTTGGTGTCGTCGCGGGACTACTAAGGTGACTGTACTATATTCTTCTTTATTTTTCTTTTCTTCTTCTTGTAGCTTCATCCTGTATCTCTAGCGGGGTAATTAGAAAGACCGGAGTGCTAATCCTACGAAGAGATCGCATCTCTACAGTATTCATCTTTCTTTTCTTCTTCTTCTGTAATACCCACGTTTCTTATAACAGCGTCGACATAAACACTGCATTGTGTACGGCATTGTGTTTTTAAGTAAATGTAGAAATACGATTTTTTCAGGCAATCAAAGGACCATAAACAAACAGAGAGACAGACAGACGGACGGACAACAAAGTGATCTAATAAGGAATCCTTTTTCCCTTAAAAGTTATGGAACCCTAATAGATTATTAGTGGCATTTAATACCGTAATTGAACCTAACCTTTGCACAACCTACCTAATATGGGTATCAAATAAATAGACTTTATTTGTAAAATACCATAAAAAAAATAAGATAGCTTGTCTTAATGTCCTGTTCAAATGTTTGTATGTAATCAAATATTGTGTGTTAATTGTAACTCCGTAACCGGAAAGTTACAATGAACACACAATATTTTTTTTTTAGTTTGTTTTTTTTTTAGTTTTTACTTAACTTTCTCTTTTTACTAATATTTCAAATAGATTCTACATGGTGTCAGATATTTTGCACTTCGAAATACGCTCAACACCTTTCGACTACAAGACTGGACGTCTCGCCCCCAAGTGGAGCCAGTGGATCAGGAACCACAATACCGACGGTAGTCCGAAGTAAGCAATATAGCAACAGCAGTCTGTACCTATAATACATTTGTAGAAAAGTCGTTCAAAATATTGAAAATATAAAAAAACATTTCTAGCATTTTAATATTTTTTGTGTTTGTACCTTTGTCTCTTTAACTGGTTAATAATGCTTTAGCATGTATAAAAATAGCTTAAATTTGCTTTGTACTTTTAAGTACAAAGCAAATTTAAGCTACTGTACTTTTAAGTACAAAGCAAATTTAAGCTATTTTTATACATAAAAATTATAAGTAATTATGTTTTTAAACATGACTGAACAGTTACAATTAAAGTTTTCGCCCAATAGATGGTGCTGTGCATAAGGCATCATTTTCTGAACCGCGCTGGTAAGATTATCGGCCAAAGAATGACTTTGGAAACGTTTTGTTTGCATAACTGTTGATAAAGATATGTATTTCTAAAAAAAGTTATTCGTAGTACAAAATAGCTTCGCCCCGACACCACAGCGAGGAAATGGAAATATAAATTTAATTACATATTTCGAGTGGGAATCGAACCCAGCCCACCAGCCGCGTTTACAGTCACAGATTGTGCCGCTGCGCCACGACTGGCCTCTATCTACTTAAAGTTTTCAAGAAATTTATATATATTATACGATATCTCTTGAGTATGTATTCAATTCAATTGAATAGTAATAAATGTTAATAATCCATAAAACACATGTTGAGTTATTATTTGTTAAAAAATAATTACGTCGGAAAGGAATATTTGTCATTGTAATATTTTAGTCAAACATCATTTTCGATTAATATGTTGAGTGTAATCTATACTTATAATAAATTTAATATTAAAACGTTAGTATTTTTTAACTATGTTCGAATGGTGTCAGTTCAACTGTCGCCATTGAGCTGATTAAATTCTGAGCAAAAGAATGACATGAGAAACGCCGTTATTATATAATTGTTGATAAAAATATGTATTTTTAAAGCACAATTGTTTATAATACAAAGTAAATAAAATTAGATTGTTGGTAAAGGTTTCAGAGTTGTGAAGGTGAAGGTGTCAGGGTTCACTTCAACAGCTACAGTTAAGTTGTAATTAAATCAACACAAAGATAAAGAACGACTTGATATTCAAAGAAATAGTTTCTTCGGTTCGTTCGTTCCTTTGTTCGTGCTTTATGTATCAAAGCTCAAAGTATATTATTATAAATATCAAGTATCAACATTAGTCGTATTTTTTAATTCAAAACAATCAAAAAATCTTATAGAAATTACGATAATATAATAAAAAATCATATTAGACGATTACATATTAAAGGAATAAAAATCATATTCGAAGTAATTATAGTTGTAACTTGTAAGTCAATTCTATTTTTTAAATATTATAAATAATCATGTAGCATTCTTCCAGCATTGTTCCAGTGTTTTCGAAGGTCAATTTAGGTCCTCTGCCTCTCTTGCCACTCACATTGGTTCATAAATCTTTTTTACTATTTTTCTATCAATCATTCTCTTGAAGAGCCAAACCCACAACCCATGTTCTACTTCATTCTCACTGTTGTCTATTAATTTATTAAACTATTGCTTTTAACATTTTAGGAGTTTTCTGGAACTTTACAAGCCAGACGTGCCAACGCTCAGCAAAATTCCGTTCATAGAAATCTCAAAACAGAACCAATACTTGGAGTTCACGCACACTGACTTTGACGCGGACGCGGCGCAGACCACTGTGCCCTTTATTGACATACAGCCCATAGAGCCCATGAGAGGTCTGTGCTTATTCAAATATTCTTTACACTCATGAATAAAATAAATATTCAGTTTTACATTCATTACATTATAATAATAATAATAATAATTATAGGGCGGAAGTAAAATTTTAATTTGATCATACCTTAATCATAATGCCTTACTGAGCATTATCTTGAAGTGAGATCCATATCACTATAGGACCTGCACTAACTATCAACTAAAACGTTATTGATCCTTACAAATATCTTAAAACTGAAAAGTTTGTTTGGTTGATCGTGCTAATCGCAGGAACTACTGGCTTAAATTAGAAAAAAATGTTATGTTGAATAGTAAATTTGCGAAGGAAAGCTGTATTACATCATGTTCATAATTTCGGTGTAGCATACTGTATCTGCTGAATGTGGCATCGCTCCTACAAGACAAGTCTTACAAGCTGCTATCTATATAAAATCAACATTCCAGGTACTGCACTGCTCAGTGGCGCTGGCATCCTACACCGCGGTGGCCGCGGGTACGGCGGGTTCATCGCGCCTCAAGCTATTACATTCAATTATGAACAATATATTACTCCTGATCCACTTCCTGATGATGTCTAGTCAGTTATCACATAGTAATAAGGACATACCGTAGTTGATATTGCCGAAATAACTTTAGTAACGTTTGCTTATAATTTTTTATCGATGAGAGCAATCCAATATATTATGTGGGTTCAAGTGTTAGAAGACAATTTCGTATATAAAAAAGACACTTTAAATTTTTTTTTCTAATAATATTTATAGAAATAAGTATGTTAAATATTAGTTAATAAAAAAATTTAATGCATGTTTAGTTATGGTGCTAAATAGATGTAACACTGCCATTTTTAGGAAATAATAAAGTATTTTTATTGCCATTTCTTTCTTTTATACTTTTAACATCTACCTCATATAGCATGTTAGGCATATTTTTTTTATTTTACCAGGATCATGCTTTTTTTCATAGCAACGATAGAGAACCTAGCATTAGCACTTAGTCCCTTAGTCAGAATTTTAGGTGCTAAATCACTACGCCATGACGATCTTATCCTTCTCGTCAATAAATTAAACCTTATTAATTTTTAGTTTCTAATATAATATATGTATAGTATCTAGTATCCAGAAGTTCAGATCAAATCAAAAACACAATAAAAAGGCTAATTAAATATCAACAAGTTTAATTATTGATTATATACAAGAACAATAACAATTTACACGCGCCGACACGACACCGACACGACACGACATCGCGTCCGACAGCTTAAATATAAAGTAAACAAAGCTTGGTATAGCATCAGTCGTATCACAATATCGTAAATAACTCATAAAACTTCAAACTAAATACAAATCACTAAACAAAAGTAAACACTGTAGAAACGACTTGATATTGTAAAAAAAAATACGATACCTATACAAACACTAAATAAATCATATACAGACTAACATTATATACGCATATCTATTGTATTTATTTGATACATATCGGTTAACATGAGAAATCACGCCTTGAAAATGAAAATAACCAAAATCATCATAAAATCTTAAAACGGAACTTTCTAGAAAAATATATTTATAAGATAAGTAAACCGATATTTTTTATTGGTTACTTCCATTGTAAGTGCGATATGTCACTGTTGTATATAAATGTTATTTATTCACTGATACATCACTATTATGATAATTTATGTAACTTAACACTTGTCAAATAAAAAAAAGAATAAAGTCACTCCTGTATTATTTTTTAGATAATAATCATAAAACAAAAACTCATAATTTATATTTAAAAAAAAATTGGAATCATTTTATTAGACAATAGAACTGTTATAATTATAAATAACAATACATATCTATTTGTCCATTGCATTGTCATAAGTATACGAGACTTTTATTAAAATTTATTTACCCAATTTCTTTTTTATTTATTTATTTATTTATGTATTTACGCACATGTATTTGTAATGTTACATGTATTTGTTTAAAGCAACAAGGCCACGAAAATTGCACGTACAGTGAACTATGACTACAGAACGTATATATAAGATTACAAAAAAAATTATAAAAAGCATATAACATAATCGGCGAAATCATTAAATTCCGAAATTTTCGTCCCAGATGGGGGAATAATTTAAGGTGTACTATCTAATTTACGTGTTCACAGCCTGACTCGTATTTACAGTAGCGTCGCCGCGTCGCTATATAAAAATACAAAAATGAAAATCATAAATATATACAAATATAATCAACAAAATTCTATACTTCACGATGTCTCCCGCATACGGTGAGAAAACCTAATGAGAACTATCAAGACTCCCCGTCCAGTTTTGAGATACTACATGGTGAGTGGCGGGACTAAACGCCGCGCTTTGTCTTCTTACCAGTAACGGGGAAATGATAACAATTCATTCCCCCGCTACTGGCAATAAGACAAAGGGCGGCAATGAGTGGGAATCAAACCCTCAAACGTCGCTGTCATAGCCAGACGGCCTCAATATTCTTACCTCATATTATTTTCTTTCAATAATACCATTAATAGTAATAGTGTCATTACTATGAATGTTATAGTTAAAATATTTTAATGTAGTTTATATATGAATAGGCGACACGGCGACTTCACGGGAAGTAGCAGACCTACGTCCATACATCTATCTACATACAAAGGGATAAACTTGTAACACGTCAACAGATCTAACACGCCAATATACAGTATGGTCAACGAATCATGGCCGCCCTGAAGGTAGCTGTAGATAGATGGCTGTGCAGATTTGGTTTTAGGGACTTCTCGCTTTTGATTATATACTTCCCGAGTGCACTAATTTCGGGGCGGACGCTCCTCGTGGATCATACTGTAAACATTAACTAATTTATACACGCGTATTATATATATAATTTTTTACATATAATTGTCAAGTTTGAGCGAATTGTCACCAGCTTGCCCAAGCGAGGCTTTTTTTATATTTGGTCTCAGTTGTGGTATAAACGACGTTATTAATGTTTTAACACTTAAGTCAGCTTCACGCTTTATCCCGCATATAGCAGGGTAGGCGAAGGAAACTTACTGTTAACACACTCCGTTCCTCAAGGACCATCCAAATTTCGAGACATTACATGTTTAGTGGCGGAACTCCACACACAACTACTGCGCGTACAGTCCATTTATATCAAAACTGAGTCCATATTTATTTATTTTTTAATAAAAAACTAGCACTGGACTATATTTCTCTAGCTACGTCTAAATTTATTGCTACGTTTCATAGTATATTTATTATATAGAATAAATTCAATTAATTATTATATTTTTTTGACGACATTTTAAATTCAAATTAATGCAGATAAGTTTTGTAAGAAACGTATTGCGATTTCGCTTGGCGTTGATTTCTATACAAATGTTACTTTGTAAGTGTGTGTATGTCATAGTTTGTATGACATATTCCATCGTACAGCTGAATCGTAGTTTGAATGTATGTGTATATATGTATAGATTCAGGCGCTGCTACCGTGCTTTCATTGCTCGTATTTCCTGCCGGCAGGACCACTGTAATTAAAATTAAGTAAATTTAGCCCTTTTTAAAATAATTAAATCTAATTTAATTTGAACCTGATTTGATTTTGATTTCTTTTATTAATTCATTCAGAAAATATTTATGAAATTCATTCATGTTTAATTTAAATAAATTCATTCATGTTTAATTTTATATTTCCATTTCTTCGCTCTGGTGACGAGGCAAGGCGCGCGTTGAGTTCTGACACTCAATATGCAATGCCTCGAGAATTTGGCGGACAGTGAACAACGGAGTGTCTTAACACTAGGTTCCCTCTGCCTACCCTGCTGTGTGCATACAGCATGACCCTGCGCCATGACAGCCTCTAAATAATTTAAATATAAGAAAAATTATGCAATATAAATATAATAGTTATAATATAGTCATATAGTAATCTTTGTATTTTGAAAATTGTAAGTGCAGCATAGTCAAAAGGAACCTCAATGTTAAGATCATCCGTTGCCCATTATCCGCTCAAACGAGACATTGTGGTAAGTAGCAAAACCCAACGCCACGAGTTAAAAAATATAAAACCCTAATTAGTACATATAAATCCTAATATATAGCCTAATTAGTACATATTTATATAAGAAATATACTAACATCTCAGAGTGAATCACGGTGCCAGACCCACGTCCTTTTAGTATGGTCGAAGCGATGCGCCAACCACTGCGACTGCAACAACTCTAACCGATCACGACTCAGATACAACGGCTTCCCTCGCTTCAAATCCCTGTCCTCCTCATCATAATCGTCCAAATACAGCGAACCCCACAAACAGGCTCTTCGACCTCTTATGACTATTATATAAGTAGAAGTCACTACCAGGAAGATCCCAGTACCACCTCCACAGTCGGTTGCGTGTTGTACTGCCTCTGCCACTTGGTGATGTCTGCAACACGGCTGCTTGAGGCAGACCAGAGTACCACAGAGTAGGCAGACAGAGGCTTCTTTGGGCACAGCGCCACATTGGAGGCAGACTCGTTCGTGGTAGTAGGTGAAGAGGCGGTCGTAGTCACGTGGGAGAGCGAGGAGTGTTGGTGGGGCCCATGATGTATGGAACGTGCGTATCACGCGTTGCACTGCAAGTGCTGCACCTGCTGCTGCTGTTGATAATTGCCGCGCCCAGGACACGGCAGCAGCAGCAGCACCGGGCGGCAGTGCTCTGTCTGCCGTTATTCCAACTCCTTCAGTTTCTCCCTCGTCGACTAATTCAAGATAGTGTAGTAGTGTGGAGAATTCTTCGTGCTCTGTAGCAATGACCGGTAGCTCGCCGCCGTATATGTGTTTTCGGAGTAAGGCCGATATTCTTAGGAACGGCACCACTAGCTCTTGCACCTGATAGAATAAAAGGAAATATTTATTTATATATACATAATAAACAACATCGAGGACAAGATTGAAAACATAATAAATAAAGATGGATTTTTGGTTACAAATTTAATTATAATAAATTCAAAGTTTTGCCTCAACAGAACACAACTTATTTTTAAATAATACCGGAATTAAATAATGCCAACGGATCACCGTTTTTTACATAGAAGTGGACTTATAAGTGCGACATACTCCAACAGACGGCGTCTGCAACTGACTCCATAAATAATACCAGCTCCGAGCCGTCATACTGACCTACTGAGTTTGATTACTTGGTTGTTAGGAGTAAATAACAATAAAAAAAATAATAAAACCCACCTCCATTTCAAGAGTATACATATCGGGTAGGTTGTCCTCACTGATCGCCATAGCGTCATCTTGCAACAGATGGTGTCCAGCTAACGCGGTAAGCAGTAATCTTGCAGCTTGAGCCAAACCCGAGTTGTCTTGCGGATTCAAGTGTAGCACCGTAGTGAGGGAGCCATTTGCGCATAGTTGGTTGACCACTTGGTAGTATGTTAGAGCGTATAGCGCTTGGATTATACAGGTGAAGTATTCTGAGGAATAACATTAAACAAATAAGTAAAAAAAATATATTTCCTTGCTCTGGTAACAAGCCACAATGCCTCAATTTAGTAGAAAGTGTGAAACTTAAGTGTCTTAATGGAAAACAGTTAACTGGGTTCCCAGGTCCCCTCTGTCTACCCCGTTACGTGCAAGAATTTTTTTACGCTTTATGCTGCAAAAGCTAAAAAGTACTTTACTTGTAGTAAAGCACTTTATTTAAACCACATATTGCTATATACACATTATTAAATATCATACTAATATTATAAATTTAAAAGTTTGTGAGGTTGAGGTTGTTTAAGGGCTCTTACGTATATCCATATGGGGCGGTGATTGTGGCGCCAGCAGCAAGAAATGCATCAACAGTGCTGCAGGATCACGCAGCAGCATTGGCACCAGGCGTGCTGGGGGTGCCGGCGAGCACACTGGACTAGTTGCATCAGTGGAACTAGCACTGGCATCATCAGCGGCACTGGAACTGGTGTCTGAGGCAGTCGAGGCACTGGTCGGTACTAAGGCTCGCCAGGTGCTGGCCGCGCCGAGGCGGGTGCCCGCTGTGTGGGTGAGAGCTATGGCGTGTGCTCCGGCTACTGCTATTAGTGGTACTGTAAACAAATCAATAATTCATATAGCGTTTAAATATTAAAATTATTTATTTGGTTTTGTTGTCACGGTATATCCCACACATAGTAAGGAAGGTAGACGGAACCTGGGAATCTAGTGTTAATTTTCTGTCGAATTCTGTAGACGTTGCGTGTTGAATGGAGGGGCATAAAGACGCGCTTTGTCTCGTAACCAGAGTGAAAATATAAAATTTTTATGATGAAAAAAATTAATTTAGTGTTGAATTATAATTCAAGATTTTATATTGTGTGTCAGAGTTCAATTATGAGAGTGGAAAAATATAAATAAATGAAATATAATAAACCTTTCTAAAGACACATACCGATGCAGTCGTCGCGCGGCTTGTAGCGGGGCGTGGGCTGCGTGAGCAGCGTGCCGCCGCGCTGCACCAGCTCGCACTCCAGGTTGGTGCGCACCAGCGACGCCACGAACGTGAAGATGGCGGCCGGCGACGAGCCGTAGCGCTGCTTCAGCTTGCCGCCCGCCGTCGCCGTCATGTCCTCCATGGCCTTGCCCATGGCCTCCGACAGGCGGCTGGGCGGCGGCGGCGCGTGCCGGCGCTGCAGCAGCTCCAGCACCTGCGCAGCGCGCTCGGGGAAGGCGGGCGGCGCGGGCGGCGCGGCGCAGGGCGCGGGCGGCGGCGCCAGCGGCAGCACCGAGTTGGCGAGCTGGCGGCACAGCGGGCACAGGAACTCGCCGCGCTCCACGTGCAGGTTGTGCGGCCGCTGCGGCGCGGCCAGCGAGTGCAGGTAGGCGCGCAGGCAGCGCAGGTGCAGGTGGTGGCCGCAGGACTGCGCCGCCACGCCGCCCTCCCAGCCCACGGACACGGACAGCACCCAGGAGTCGCGGTCGAAGTGCTGGTGCAGCTCGTCGTGCAGGCGGTAGTGGTGCGCGGCGGCCGTGGCGCGGTGGTGCGTGGCCAGGCGCGCGCGCTCGGCCTCGCCCAGCGGCAGGCGCGGCGGGGGCGCGCCGCTGCGGCGGCGGTGGCCGAGCACGGAGGTGGACTGCAGCAGCACGACGAGGCCGATGGGGTCGGCGCGGTCGGCGGGCGCGGCCGTGTTGCAGATGACGCAGGCGTAGTCGCGCTGCGGCTCGGCGTCCAGCTGCATGTCGTCGGGCGGCGCGCCGGCCATGGCGGCCAGGAACTGCTGCTGGCGGCGCGCGAACTCGCGCATGAGCTGCTGCTGGCGCTCGCGCGCGCGGCGGGCGCGCTCGTCGCGCTCGCGGCGCTCGCGGGCGCGCTGCTCGGCCTGGCGCTCGCGCTGGTGCGGCCACAGCGAGCGCCGCACGTGCGCGACGGCGGCGGCGCAGCGCGCGTCCAGCGCCGCCAGCTTGTGCAGCAGCGCGCCGATGAAGTGCGGCCCGTCACCTGCGACGTCACAATTTAACATTGTCATATTCAACATATTTCAATATTTTCCTTTATAAATCTTTAATTACATCTTCCATTCTCGTATTATTACAAACATTTATGAAATTATTTTATGTAAAAAAATTAATTAATTATTGAACACGCTAAGTTTGTTAGAAACAGATCGATAAAACAAACTGTTAAGTTCTGTAATTGTGTACGTACAGAAGTGTTATAACATACTACATTATAATATAGTATGTTATATTTTAACAGTCTTTTCAGTAAATTAATTTGCGCTAAGCAATAATGTACGTTATTGTAAATGTTTACTGATGCATAGTGCATACATACCAATAGGTTCCTGTGACGTCGGCGCGGGTTCCTCCAAGGAAAAAGAATCCAATCGACCGGACAGTTGCGAGTGAAGTTTCAACAACAGTGAAATGATAGATTCATTTACTATTATCTGGTCGTCTGATTGAGTGTGTAATTGTACCTGTAAAAAAATGCATATTTTATTGAAAATTAAAACATTACTAAATCAATATATATTTTTTTGAAATAAATAATACTCCACACAGGCCTTAATATTATAAAAATAATATTTAACATATATTCTACATTCAAATACACACTGTTGTCGCATATCCTCTATATGCGAAAACAATGTGTAGGCAGAGAGAACCTAGTATTGAAACACTTCTTTTTTGACTTCTCGCCCAATTTTCGAGATATTGCGTATTAATTGGTGGAACTAAAAGCATTTTTTAATGGTCCCAGCGAGTGAAGAAGCGAACGAGGAAATTGATAAAATATAAAAAATATATATCTCAACGCCGCGTTCTACAATTACATTATCGTTCAATATTAATGAATGTATATAATAAGTATTATATAAATATAATAGTGCATCAGTGTCTCACTATAGCTCCAGTGGCGCAATTGGTTAGCGCACGGTACCTTATAAGACAGTGTTCGTGTGAGACATGCCGGGGTAGTGAATTCGAGCCTCACCTGGAGCATATTTTTTTATTAACCTATTTTATTTAATTTCAATTCTGCAAACGCCTGGCCAAGCGCTACTACGAGCGTGCAGATTCCCATTCAAACCCACTTATCCACATCCGCGTCTTCGACGCCCCCGAAGCTTGCTTCTGGACCCCGACGATCCAATTACTGCTGCCAACGCCCAATATATAGGGAGGATTCACTCCTCAGTCCCACGTCCCACTCTCCGCCGCCGTAAGAGGCGGCGAGGCCAGTCATATTTCACGGCGCGCCCGCGCCTCGGCGCGGCGGGGCCCAACGGTTGAAATCCCCCATGATCAGCGTACGCGGGGCATTCCCCCGCGAGCGCCAACACTTCACGAGCATCCCTCAAAGCTCGTAATTTTTATCTTCAGGTGCGAGCTACACTCGCCCCTCCCAGCCCGGTGACGCTGTCAAGACCAATCCAGGTCAACAGCATTAAAGTCCATTCGAAAAAAAAAATCAGTGTCTCACTTGTGTATCAGTAGCCGACCGGTGGTCGCTGTGCGGGCGCGGCGGCGGCGCGGGCAGCGCGGGCGCGTCCGAGAACAGCCCGCCGTCCAGCGACCACTCCGGCACCTCCATGTCCGTTATATCTGCGAAATAAATTACCGAAATTCATTCTAAATGTCTTTAAAAAATATTTTCAAGGCGATCGTGGCCCAGGGACTGTAAAAGCGACAGTAGTCAAATTCAAATAATTTTATTCAAAATAAGAAGTTACATGCTTCATTTTTTGAACGACAAATAATTTACCACCAGTTCACTAAAGTAAATGTCTCAGACCTGAGAAGAACCGGCGCAAGAAACTCAGCGGGACCTATTTTTTTTAAATCAATTTTAAACAAATACAGATTTAATTATCTGTGACAATGATACCTTTGAAACTGACTGGAGCGAGCATTTCATTCCCAAAGCTTGTTACCATTTACAAAATCATGAATTTGGTAATAACCTTTAAAACACAAACGTCTTTTTACAATTTTCTTAAATCGTGATATAGAAGATTCTCTGACGTTTCGATTTCCATTCAGGGGAATTCATTCATTTCCTTACAATGGTAACAAGATAAAGTGCGGCGTTGACTTCCGCTGGTCAACACGATATATCTTGAATCTTTATTGGAATGGAGTGTCTTAACACTAGGTTCACTCCCTCACACCTCAATCTTTGTCTTGTTACCAAAACGGTAAAACGAATATATTAAATAGTTCATTACGAGAGTGGGAATCGAAACCACAACCGTAACAACCACTCACGTCTATACCACTGCGTCAAGATGGCCTGTATGACATACAAAGCTAATTATTTTCCATTTTCAACAATAAGACCATGAGAGGGAAGTCGGACGTAAGTTGATTGTATATAATTACCGTAATGCAAAGCATCAGAATCATCATCAACATCAGCAGCAACGTCAATACGAGCGACATGGTCTGGCAACGCCAGCGCCATATCGGCCTCCGTCTCCATGTCCACGTCGCGTAGCGCCAACGCCTGGCTGGTACTGCCGCCCTGATACGAAAGAACATACAAATATCAGTATATAATAATCTATAATAGTCAACGCCAATGTATACAGTATAGTCGACGAGCCGTGGCCGCTATAAAGCAGAAATGATTTTAGGATTTTTCTTCGTTGTGCTTGATTGTTAACACGATGGTAGTAGGTTAGGTGATAATGAAGGTGAATAAATTATTTTCCATTTAATGTTTCTGACAACACAAAATGCGGCGTTAAGTTCTGCCACTTAACACGTAATGTCTAAAATTTGGACGGTCGCGTTTGTGACCGTGCTATACGCGGGATATAGCGTGAAGTTTTGTATTTAAAATGTTTTTTTGAATAATATATTGTCGAAGGCATACAGTAGATTTAATTGGAAAAGAAATAGTGATATACTATATGAGCTCATAATAAGAACATGTTTGATTTCATCACAATATTATTTCCCAAAAATCCCAAATTATCGCTAATATAATTTTTATATTGAACATAATTTTTTTACAAAGCAATTATCATTTAATATACCTCTAACGCTCGCATCTCAGGCGTTTCTGGGTCGGGGTCTGACTGGTCGTCTGACACGGAACTGCCACGCACTATCTATATAGAAAATTAAAATAATCAATCATCCCATTCGATAAAATAATACCACTTGGGGAATGAAATATTTAATATTTTCATTTCCTCGCTCTGGTAATGAGGTAAAAAGCGCGGCGTTGAGTTCCGCTTCACACGCAATGCTTCAAAGAATTCGGCGGAAAGTGGGGAGTGGAAATGTCTTAATGAGAACAAAGTGTCTTAACACTAGGTTCTCAGTTTTCCTCTACCTGCCCGCCCGCTAAGTCTACTTTAAAGTGTGAAGCTGAAAGAAAAAAAAACCAATTAAATTAATTTGATATTATTAATACACAGTCCGACTATAAATGTGATCCCCACTCTAGAGAATGAATTATTTCTATTTCCTTAGCATTTTTTTCTTTAATTTAGAATTCTAAATTATTTATGAAAAATATTTAATTCGAAACCATTCTCATACAGTGTTTTTGTCTTCACCACTTTACATGAAAGCACAATTTTAACTACTTTATAAAAGCCTAATACAATTAAAACAAAGAGATTTTGCCCTAAAGGAAAGTGATTTTTTCAAATAAAATAATTAATAAAATTATAATTGCAAAATAAATCGGCATTTGTAAAGAATAACGCACACAGACGAGAGAGAGTGAAGTTGTATGTTGTTTATTTTAGAAAATAGATAATTGCGTGAAATATAACGAGAGATATCCCTTTCTCGTTTTGGTATATTTTTTGTAAATTAAAGTGGCAGAACGGCAACGTTTAGTAGTATTTTTGTAGTGGTACGTGTTTACATTATTAGTATCTATTTGTAACTGCGTTACACGTAATACACTATGGATAGAAAATGGTGAAATAAAAAAAAACTTCGTCTAAATTGTTGACAAATCTTGATTTATTTTTTTAGGTATGAGTTTGAAATATTTTACTATATTTGCTGCTCCCTTAAAAGGAGCGCAGACGCTTCCATTCTGTATATAATATACATACATGTAAAGACTGCGGCACAGCGAGAGCGGTACTAGTGGCGGTCAATGAAACTGTTTTACTTGTTGTTCTGGTAGTACTGTCTTCTGTGTCCTCCCATTCTGGATCGCCTGTGTAGATCATAATTAATTTGATACACATACGTTCATTTTAATATAAAAAATATATAATGATTACTGTTTGAAATAAGTAATTAAAATATTAATATTGTTTTTAATGGATGGAAAGAATAGTAGTGATAAGTATTCACTTCAATTTCATTCATTTTTAGAGATATTTTTTTTATTTTCAATTCGGGAAGCATTGCGTTTTGGGTCTGGTAAAATTCAACGCTGCGCTTTGCCTTAACAACGGAGTGAAGAAATGAAAATATAAATTTAAATAAATATTTAATTTCACTTGTGCTCCTGCGCTACGAATGGGTGTAGATTTAGTGATATTATGTAATAATATAGAGTGTAGGTAGGCTTCGAGTAGTATGTAATGGCATGGTATATACTGTTGGTGCACTCACTGTCGTCGCGCGGCGCGGGCGTGTCGACGGCGTGCGCGGCGCGCGCGGCCGGCACGGACAGCAGCAGCGCGCGCGCGTTGTCGCACACGGCGCCGCCCGCGAAGGCGCGCAGCAGCGGCACGCCCGCCACGCGCGCGCCGCCGCCCGTGCGCGCGCTCTCCGCCACGCACACGTCGCGCTGTGGGGAACAATGAAGGTCACTTCTATTTATAACAAAATTAATGTATGGAAATGCTTGGATATTTCAATGTACATTTTTATAGGACAAAAAAAATATCCTTTTTAATAAGTTTGTTAGTTTCAATCCCTTATTATTTGTTAATATGGCTACTTTATAGTCCACCAGACGGGCAGGTACTCACGGCGTGGTGCGTGGCGCGCTCGGCGGCCAGGTCGGCGGCGACGGCCAGCAGGTAGACGGCGAGCGCGAGCACGTGGTCGGGCGGCGCCGCGCCCTCGTCCGCGCCGCCCGCGCCCTCCGCGTGCCGCCGCCGCACGCCGCGGAACAGCACCGCCAGCAGCGCGCCGTGCAGCACTCCTGGGGGAAATTTTTATTGTTTAAATTAAGTATATTATTCATTATTTTTATATAATTTTTTCTTAAAGTTTCGTATTTTCAAAATATTTATAATACTATTGTAAATGTAAAATATACGTGTCGTCGTCGTCACATTATTGCAGCGGCACTTTGACATTAACTGTATGATTTTCTTTTTCTGTTTAAATTGTTAGTATTGGTAATTAAAATAAATAAATAAATCTATACTAATAATACAAAGATGTTAGAATTAATATCCCCTATATAAGCTAGACATAAGGAACCTAGTGTTAGAACTTTCCATTCCCCACTTTCTTATAATTTTTTGAAGTATTGCGTGTTAAATAGCGAAACTCAACATTGCCCTTTGTCTTATTACCATACAAATGAAAATAACTCATTTCTCCAAGTGGAAATGAAACCAGATGTCTAAGAGCAGAATATTACCAGAAGCGCACAGCTGGCGCGGGTCGCCGGCGGCGGCGGGCGGCGGCGGCGCTGAGCGCAGCGGCGGCCACAGCGCGCCCGTGTTGCTGTTACCGCCTTCTGCTTTTTGTTTTTCTCGCACGCTGACGATGGAAAACATTTTTAATATTATACCATATCTTTTTAACATATTTAAAGTGTCATAAGCCTAAGTTCAGATGGACGTGCGGCGATGCGCGGTTGGCTCGGCGCGCGGTTTATGGTTGTTACAAATCAGTGTTGCTGTGTATATAACGGAGCGACACAAGATCTACAGTCCTGTATATACCAGCTCAGTTGACGGACGGACGCACGGAGCTACGAAAATGGAGGATGAGATGAGATGTCTATTGATTTACGATAAAGACGAATCTTTTTCAACCGAATCATACAAAAAGTCAAATAATGCAATCGACGTCCTAAAGTACTTGAAAAACCGACCTTCGTGTAGTCTTAGTGTGGGATGTAAAGTCACAAGCAGACTTAAGAAAGACTTTGACTTAAAATAGGGTGAACCCAGTATAATCTTTGCTTTCGACGGCGAGGTCACAGTTTTCGGTATAAAATCCATAAGGAAATAGCCTTTTCCACCTCCATTCTCACTGAATGTATACACTAGAATGCAGCGCGTTACAGTAAATTTATTGTAAAATATTTTAAAAAAATTTAAGAAATAATTATTATAATTATTATGGAGTAATCAAAATAACAATAAATACTAACTAAGCAGCAAATCTATCCATGGAAGAATGAAAGTCTCTTCTGTGTACGGCTCGTCGCAACACGTGTAAGGGGTCGTAGTATCGCTCCCATACAATCGGTTTGGGCACGAAGAGACCTTGCTCTAGGCTTTCTGAGCCTTTTGGGGGTGCTCGGTATACTGATAGCTGGCGGGAAAGAAAGAGGTTAATGTTAATTTCTTTACTATTCTTCATAAATATGATACAATTATTAAACAAAATTAATATTATCAGTAATATATATTACACGGTATGTAATATATATTTTATACTATACATATAACAACAATCATGGAAAATAATAATTTTACCTCTTTGAGAACAGTCTCAAAATTTCTCGTGTGTGCGTTTCCAGAACGTTCCGGCATTAGTTCCAATAGTTGAGAGTGTGTCTTATCACCGGCAGCGAGCAACGTCGCCACCTCAAGTCGAGATTGCGTTAATTCGTCATTACCTGTAAATATATGTAATTTCATATACATATGTATATATTTACATTTATATGAAAATTGGAACGATGAAGAGTTTGTTTGGTTAAACATATTCATGTCGAAAATCACAAGGGTTCAAATAGAAAAAAAACTTTTTATACTGAGTTCATTTATTGAGATTAGACCACGGAGGCGAAGCCGCTGTTAGTAAAATTATATTATCTTTAAACAATAAATATTATTGTTTTTGAGACATTTTTTATTTTACAATCATTTACTTGTTGAAGGACGAGAAATTCATTATTAATTTGATAAAACGCGTACACCACAAATATTATCATACTGGGTAATTAATATATAAAACAAAAACATCTGAATCCAATTTATCACCATAAAATAAACAAGTTATCTCAAATCCATACCTAGGTTAGTCCTGGAGGAGACCAGAATAGCCAGGAACGTCAGAAGTCCCTCAACCATGGCGTCCTGTTCAGCAGCCTGTGCGGGCGACATCGGAGTCAAGCTCAGCCACTCTCGTACGCCGAACCTGTTTAGTTTATGATTGTTTTAATATTCTTATATTAAGCAATATAATATTCACTGCATTTTATCCTTTGTACATAACTTAGTATAAAATATTTTATTATAAAGGGAAGTGTTAAGTCTCTTCCTCAGCCGCGCACCACCCAACTGTCGAGACTAGACTTTTTGTTACTAGAGAGAAAAAATTTAATCATTTCCGTAGGTGGAAATGGAACTCAAAACTGTCGTATTTACAGTCGGACACTGTACCGCAACGCTACTATGGCATCAAATTTTATTTTTTTATGTGATATCAACGTCTCCCTTTGTCTGTAATTCTTTTAATTTCCCAAGAGGAAATTGAGCTAACAGCCGCGATTACTCATACGCTGTGCCACGACGACCTCAATAAAGAGAAAAATAACAAGCACTTACACATCAATACACATATCCAAAAACTGATCGGCGGGCAGATGGGCCGCGCATATCTGCAGCCAGTAGATATCCATGTCGACCATGGAGTTGCAGAAGTTGGCCTGGATGTACGTCATCGCTTGACCTTTGATCTGTAGGCCGTTACGGACCCACACGCCCGCCAGTATTTCGTAGAATAAGCTCTGTGAAAAATGGAAAAAAATATTTGTAATCGTAGTGAATTTTCTTATTATCATTATTATCTTATATCTCTCGTTTTTTTTACCAAGGAAATAAAAAAAATACATGAAATGATCTATTAGTGAATAGTTTTTATTTAAACAATATTTGTTTATTATTTGTAATAACTTTAGAAACCGAATATATATATCAACACTGCTTGTCTTTGCTCGACTTATAAAAGAATATTCTGGTATTCCCCTTAACATTTCATACCTTTAAAATTTGTAACATGTTCAGGAAATTTAAAGACAATATATTAATAACGCAATATTTGAAAGATTCCATTTAACATCTCCCGCAAAGCAAAGCGCGGCGTTGAGTTCCGCCACTCAACACGCATTGCATCCAACATTCGGCGGAAAGTGGGGAACGGAGTTTCTTAACACTAGGTTCCCTCTGCCTAACCTGCTGTGTGCGGGATACGGCGTGAAGCTGATTTATTTATTTATTTTAATTTATTTTATATAAAATTATAATTTACATAAGCTTAAAGCCAAAGGGGATTTTTTTGTAACATTTACAATATTAAAAAATAAAATATTTTTTTTATAATATCCTCTTTATTCAACAAAAAACGCAGCGACGGGATATTTTCCATAAACCAAACATTTTAGAATAAAAGAAGATGCAGGCGTATCTAATTTTAGAAAGAATATCCATTTACTACTCCTTTATTACAGACATAAAAAGATAACACCATGAAATATGGGCGTGTATTAAACAGTCTTGAAGTTTGACAAAAAGCTTTTGTTGACACATCAGGAAATGAAGAGGGTTCGCCAAAGTTTAATGTTGCCAGTTTTAAAATAACGAAAGCTTTAATTTTAGGGGAAATTAAAATGTATTTATTTAAATTGTATAATTTTTATTTCATTAAAAAAATATATACAAAAGATATTTAGCTTTTTACATAACATTATACGACAATTCTTTGTTACATCGATAGAAGCTGTAATTAAGTAAATGTGGGTGTCTAACCAGTTTAACTCGTTCCATGACTCATATATCAATATTGATTGTACTTTTTTATAGTAAAACTCGTAGCTAACATATTTTTATAAGCCTTGACTTTTTAAAATAAAAGGCAATTTTGTAGTTATAATTATCTGGTAAATAAAAAATTGTAGCTGACCACCCTGTGACCTCACGCGAGGCGGCTCAGTGGGAGTCGGTCCGCCGTCATGTCGGTGCGTGCCTTTCTAGTGTTAGTTGCATTCGCGACCACGCACGCGTTGGTTGACGAAGCTGTCGACGTTATCAAACTAGGCATTGATATAGGTGAGGAAGTGCTCAACTCCTGGGATGTTATCAGTAAACCTTTTAATGTCTCCGGTGGAGTGGAGCTGCCTTTCATTAGGCGAAGAGAAAGGCAGATTTTGGCTAAATTGGCCCAGATTTCGCGTAGCATAACCAGACTTGAGTTGGGCATAGAAAGAAATGGTGCAATCGCAATGCTTCTAGCCAAGCGCAGTGGTCATAGCGCCAGACTAGAATTAAAATTACACGAAATGGCCGACCTTTTGAATCGAGTGGCATCAGCTGACAGGCAGATGCGCGAATATATGAGGATACAGCAAGACCTGGAGAGGAGTACATTGGAAGACTTCGCAGAGTGGTGTGTGTCACACGACGCGGGAGCTTTACCCAGCCTTCTGGAGCGGGTGCACTCGTTGATAGTGCCACCGCATAAGAATATCTTGGGAACTAATATTTTGCAGTTGCTTTTAGAGGACTTGCAGGTTGGTAGAGTACCATGAATATTTATGGGATAATGTATTATATTATATTGTTTCTTATTTTATGGCTTTTAGACGTGCCAGTTGAGCACAAAATACTATATTAAACAATTTTTCTTATCTATTTAAAAATAAAAAAAATACAAATTAATTACTATGTTGTTACAAACACAGACAACTCTTTCAGCAACATCTAAGTTTACATTCAGTTAAATACAACAAAGAAGGCAACAATACTACGTTTTTCCGTGTACGGTATCAATAACAGCAAGTAAACAATGTGTTAACTATAGATAGACGTGCCGGTACATGGAGTCTCGCCCTCGACTAGACAATATCGATCCTTTATCATATAAAAGTGTCCGTCTGGGTGCTCTCTTGCACTTTATTATATGATTTACGTACATTCAATTTGTGATTGTCGGCGGTAAACGTCTATATTTTTATCTTCCCCCCAATTATATCTCCAATTTAAGCATTTTATTTTGTTTACAATGAAGAATTTATAACCAGATTGGCATTTAAATACACTATCATATTTTTTTACAAATATATGAATACGCCACAATGCGTCACAAAGTAACATATACATACATAATTATACTTAAATAAAACCTTAAAAAGAGTTACTTTCAAGTTAACCACGTAAACCGCCATTATAGCGACGTTTACTGAAAAAAAACATTGAAACCATTTAATAGCAAAAATAACCCGTAAGAAACTAAGTCAACAATATGTGTGAATAATAATATGCTAATATCTCACACAAGGCGTCGAATGAGATACGGTTATAATGACTCATCGAGTTCACGACATGAGAGTCTCCGGTTCGCTTTTACGAAGAAAAATTGTCTTGTAAATTGTGGACTTCCTATTTAAAAAAAAACGTTTTTATATCCTTTTGCGTCTCCCGCATAATATGTTGTAGGTAGGACTAGTGATGTCTCTCATTTCTGTATTTTACAACATAATTCAGAGACTTTGAGAGTAACTTAATCCCGCATTTTGTTTTAATAGACGAGGGAGATGACAGATAAATCCATAGCCATCTTTAAACGTTTTACTTATGAATACTAGTAGTAGAAGTTGTAGAAGCAATTTAAAACAATTTAGCCATCTGTTGATTTTTTATTATTTATGCTTTATATTTAGAAGAATCCATTGTTTAGGTAGGCTTTTAAAATATCAATGAATGTGCACAGATACTTAAGTAGAAGAAGGAAAAAAGAGAACAAAGTAACTGTTGTTGACATAGGAATATTTTCATTGTTTACCTTCATTGTGGTTTTGTAGAATAAAATGGGAAATCTAAGTAACTATCCTATTCGGTAAAGAATAATTAAAATATATAGATAATTATTAAAACCACTATTAAGAGAATGACGAAACATAAATACATTAAACACTATTTATAAAATCGGGAACGGAGTGTCATAACACTAGGTTTCGTCTGCCTACCCTGCTGTGCTGCTGTGTGCGGGATACAGCGTGAAGCTGATATATGAAGTAGCCATCAAACCATTTCCTTTGTTGTTTGTTGCCGTACAGCGTGAGAGAATATCAATGAGCATTCATATATTGACTGTTAGTCAGCGTTCAGCGCTCAGTTGACAGGTCAAACAACTTTGTTCAAAGATAACGATTCGCTATAACTATCATACTTTGTAATATGTAAACTTTTTTTTGTTTCAAATTTATATACTTCCGGTAATGATAGATAAATATAATATAATTTTTGTGCCAATACACTAATTATATTTATGTAAACTAGATAAATTTGTATAGAATATTTAAATAGTTGTATACGTAATTGTGTTAAAGAAAGATTATGTTTTATTTTCATTCCCTCGATGAGTAGCCATAGCTCGGCGTTGAGTTGCGCCACTCAAAACGCTATGAATCGAAAATTAGGCAGAGAGAAGGGAATGGAGTTTTCTTTCCGCGCTCTCTTGACGTTATGTTTTATCTGATTATTTATTCTGTTCTAATGGCACATTGTCGTGTCTTTTGGCGATTGATTTGTCGTTTGAAATGAAAATATATTTCATAAATAAGGTTATGTAGTCAAGTCCTACAAGTATTTTTATCATGGTTCTGAGTGGAACTGGAAGTGATAGTGCTTGTCTTTGCAGCACTTATAGATAATTAACTACATTTATTTATATAAGTTTTATATGAATTTATTCACCAATTATTATTACTATAGCTTAGGACGAAGCTATATATATAAAATATGGGAAGAAACTATTATATATTTACGGGACTTCGTAATATATGAATAACTTATAAAACAGTGTGACAAAACAGCTTTCTTTTCTCCTCTGATGTTGAAGATAAAAAATAAATAAAATTAAATTAGCTTCACGCTGTATCCCGCACACAGCAGGGTAGGCAGAGGGAACCTAGTGTTAAGACACTCCGTTCCACACTTTCTGCCGAATTCTGGAGGCATTGCGTGTTGAGTGGCAGAACTCAACGCCGCGCTTAACCTCGACACCAGAGCGAAGAAATGGAAATATAAATTTAAGTAAATATTTCATCTCCTCGAGTGGGGATCGAACCCACAACCAGTCGGTTTTGCAGTCACACCTCGTGCCGCTGCGCCACGACCGGCCTCGATGTTGAAGATTTTAGCTCATAATAAATATTACCTTTAAACATTAGCGTTGTCAAAGAGACAAGCAAAGCGAGTGTCATATTACACTCGAAAGGATACTAATATTAGAAATGATAAGTAATTAAACGGATGCGTCAATATTATATTAGAGATAGTGACTAGAGCAAGGTTAAAATTGTCATTGGTGCAATATTATTAATAAAATTCATAATTAATATATGAGAATTAACTTGTTTCAATACCAGGTCGGCCTGGTCGGACTTGGTCCTGGTCGGTTTCCAGGAGGCGCGGGTTCGAGTCCCGCTAAATTCAAACTTTTATACGTTTTCTAAATAAGTAGTTTTCTTTTCTAAGTGTGGAATGACACTTTAAAAATGTTCGGGAAAGAAAAATAAAAGTTTTTGTACTTATTTTATATGAACTAAAATTAACTTTAAATGTTATGCGTTGTTTCATTTGTGTTTTTATAAAAAAAAGTAACAAAAAAACTATATTTTTATTAACAACTCTGATGAATTAAAATTTGAAATTTCAATTTAAATTGCGAGTACATACGGTTCGCTGCTGAGATCGCATTTAATAGAGTGCCTCATCTAGTGCATACATCTAGGCCAAGTTTGTTAACGGACAGTGCGTTATCACAGAGATCGTAGGTCAAGAATCGTAGCACAATCTACCATTAATAAAATCAAACGGATGAAGCTTTTATTACATATATCGTCTACGTATGTGTACGTTGGTTTTATTGTATATTTGTTTACTTTTATATAAGGCACTATACATTACGTAAATATAAAATTTTCTTGCTATTGGAAATAGATATTCCTATATATATACAATTGTTCAATCCAATATTGTATTTTTTGGAGCTAGAGGATATTTTTTTGACTATTTTTTTCTTCACGCTGTTTCCCATACATAGCACAGTGTATGCAAAGGTGTAGTGTTAAGGCACCCAGAACATATTAAGATATTACCTCATTTTCCGGCCAATTCTGTGGACATTACGTATTGAGTGTCGGAACTCATCGCCGCACTTTGTCTCGTTATCAGGGTAAGGAAATGAAACTATTAAATATTTCATTTCCGCTAGTCGTAATCAAACCACAACCCAGGCTAGGCCAGTCGACAACTTTAATAGTAATTGAGTGACAAATAATATTAACATTCCATATAATTTTTAATTTATTTTAACACAGTTTACTGAACTAATCCTACGAAATCCACATAATGTAAAATATACAAGAACATTTAAAAACAGACCATATGTGCAACATAAAAAAATACTGTAGCAGCGTCAGCATCTGCTATGTATACTGTATAATAATTGAGTATATTGGCTTAATTACTTAAATTACACTTATAAAATCTTTATACAGGCTGTTGAAGACACAGAATATAATATTTTATTGATAAAACGTTATTTAATTTATACTAGAAAAAAACACTTATATCCCTGTGCGTCCGCTTTATGTAGCCTTATGCAAGAACTTTCATCTTATTAAATTAAATACCTACAAAAGCATGATTGATTTATTTTACGTAACTTTTGATGCGCGAGTGATAAGCTTAGAAGAAAATGTAGTCGTATCTTCTTTTCAATCCCAGTGTATTTTATTCATATATTTGTATAAGATTATCTTGTTAGGGGTTCGATCCCCACTCGAGGAAATGAAATATTTATTTAAATGTATATTTTCATTTCTTCGCTCTGGTGTCGAGGCAAACCGCGACGTTGATTTCCGCCACTCAACCTCAGCCTACCTTGCTGTGTGCAGGGGATACAGCGTGCGTAAACTGATTTAATTTGATGTGATTTAATTGTCTGCCTTTTCTGGCCATATATGTATTATAAATTTACTCCATGGGCAATCTAACAAAAAGTAAACAAAAGATATAGAAGATTGCTTTTTCCTAGGACCATTCATATAAAACGCAATACGAACCTGGATAGCGGCTTTATCTCGAGTGCATTATTTAGTCACCCTCTATATTCAATATAAAAATACTAAAGCTGCATTACTCGGTAGGTGACGGTGTCAGCTGACATACCAGCGGGCAAATAATAATATATAATATCCAAATTGTTCCGAGAATCCGTTCCACGTACAAACATACTTATCACCGCGCCGTAAGGCCTATAGTGGTGGCAAAAAGAGATTACGCTTAGTTAACAATATTAACGTGCGGGTCGGTGGTGATGTTCACCCGAAACGGGCGACATTGTCGATATCGATATATTTCATTAATAATTATATTTCAAATTTGATAGATTTCCAATTATAATAATACATAATGAAAACAATAATAAATTTCATTTAATGATCGTTACGCGTAAATTACGTTTACCACGGCGATAATTTCAAGTGAAAGTCGCCCAATAAACCAAGGTGAACAGGTACATTAACCAAACAAATCTCATTGGTGGTTCAAAGTGCGGTGTACAAAGACATTCGTATTCTATATCGATAGTTTAGTCATCACTAGAGGGGCTGCCGGCGGACCGGTCCCCTCCGCTCAGTCAGTGCGCCTCGGGCCGCGACGAGAAACGTTTCTCTTTTATGATAAATACAACATGAAGTACGCGGCGCTTTTTGCGCTGCTGGCGGTCGCCTGCGCCAGGGACAGCGATCCTACAGCGGTTGACAATTTACGCAATAAGTTTTACGCGCTGGAAAAACAACTATGGTTGAACGTGACGAACCCTGAGTGGAGTCTGGGAGGCCTTGGAGGAGACGTCGAGCTAACAAAGGCCTTTGTGGCTTTCGATGAGCAAATACAAGCGGTGCCGCCTCCGCCGCGAGTACCGTTCGAGACCTGGCTTTGGGCGAAGGCGACGGAGAAGTTGCGGGTCATCGAGGGGTACTACAAGAATTTCATTATATTCGTGAGGCGTCAAGCCCAGCCCGGCATAGTGCCCGCACCAGTGCGCGAATGGCTGGACCTCGCCCAGCAAATGATGGATGAAAAGTCACCTGTTGTGCAGGCCACGAAAAAGATCACCGATATGTTAGAATTGGGCGACATGTTCCGTGGTGTTTTGCAGGTATTACAATATATTTTGAGCAGGTGTTCATTCCCCTTTTATTATTCTGAAAGGATATAAGAAAGTAACGCATAGACCGGCGGCGGGCGGTACGTCGTACGGACCCGAGCGACCCTATTTGGACGAATGTCAGTGACCCAATGTTTATGTTGTTCACGGTATATTGTGCAAGAGTAATTCATAATATACAATTGTAAGCAAAAAGGGTATTCGAATGAAAATTTGTCTTTTAAGACTTTTAGTGACCTAGTTAGTGTTCTACTTCCGTTTGGTAATTATTCCGCTTTAGTGCCGTTATCCGAATGACGATAAGCAAAATTTTATTATAATAACACGAGTGTTTATTATTACGCGTAATTGGATTCAGCATAGTGTCACGTCGATCTCTATATCGGGTTGAGTTTAAACAGTGATATGCAAATATAAACAAAGCTTCACGTATATATCTATATAAAGCAGTGAATGCGGCGTGTGTCCATATATGCGAGTGCGAGAACAATATGGCATATTCTTTACATGTCACGAAGCCATATAAATGTAATGCTGAGTCTTGTTATTAAAAAGAAGTTCTGAGAACTTTTTATTACACGTTGAAAAATAACCAGAGCAAATGATAAACTAAATACATGTATGTAGGTTATATTTATGTATGATCGATCACAGTTTAAATATTCATTTCAGGAGGAAAATTCAGACCTATGTGATCTTCAACTGTCGCCGCATCAGTTGATCTACGATATGTACAACACCATCTCCCTGACGGAGATAAAGGGGTACGCCATGACGCAATTCTCATGGATGCTGCTCAGGATTTACGGCAAAGGTTTATAAAATTATTAGTTTTATCAGCTTCACGCTGTATCCCGCACATAGCAGGGTAGATAGGGGGAATCTAGCGATGAGATAGTCTGTTTCAAAATTTCCGCCGATTTCTGGAGGCATTGAGAGCTGAGTGGTGGAACTCAACGCCACGCTTAGCCTCGATACCAGAGCGAAGAAATGAATATATAAATTTAAAGATTTTTTTTGTTTCCTCGAATGGTGATCGAACCCACAACCAGTTGCGTTTACAGCCACACACTTGTGCCCCTGCGCCACGACTGCCCTCAAATTAGTTAAAGTTTTATCTTTATTTCGTTTAAAATAATAACGAAGGAATTACGCAATTATAATTATCATGTAATTTCCGCATGTGTTTCACTGGAAAGCAAAGTATGTGTGTTATGCACAGCCTTCAAGTATAAGTAGATGCAGATTGTAGTTTTTATAAAAAATATATGTATACTTCGATTTCCATCTTAGTCAATAGTAATGGTACATTGCTATTGACTAAGATGGAAATCGAAGTCGTAATTTATTCTAAGCGATTATCTTTTTAATGGTAGTATTTGAGAAATTTCATACAACAAGAACTATAAAAAGTAGGTGTTATTATTGGTATTGTTCTATGATTATAATAATCATTTTAATAGCAAAAAATCCATAATTTTGCTTTAAAATCCTACAACCAACATAGATATGAATACAAAAATTGTAATACATATAATTTATAATACTAATATTGTCGAATTTAATTAAATTGTTAATTTAAACCAATGTTACACCAAATCTAATAGTTTAGTTAAAGTTAGAGCCTATTGCATCGCCATTACTAAATATATTTACAGGTTTCCTTAATAATATTTGTTCATGAAACCGCAATTACGTATGTACATACAAATGTCTAACCTGATATGGTAGTTAGAAGAGGTTTTACATCAATTCTATATATATTTACAAATAAATAGCGCAATACAAATATAATATGCACAATTTTTCATAGAAAATTATATTGAATTGTATAAAATTATACTTATTTCAGGAAATTACACGCAAGAAGCAAGTTTGACGCGTCGAAGGTATGGAGAAAGAACGACTAGGACGGCGGCCGCTGCTCGATCTGCTTTGGCTATGGCCAATAGAGGTTTATACCGGTGCGACCCGCCTCAGCATAAACAAGGTATATTATACGCACATCTAGCAATGTATATAGAGGAACTAGTGTTCAGACACTCCGTTTAGCCAAAGAATATTCCGTGAGAGAACTCCATATGTAAATAATTGATTTGATTTTAATTAAATTCACACTGCAAATTATGGCTATTAGAATTATAGCTTGGTAATGATAACCTAATCACGAGGTAATTACCTAAACATAAGTACCAATATTTATAACTATAAGTAATCAAATAATATATCACATATAATTATGAATACTAATAAGATCATTAAAACTTTTAATGGAACTATTTAACTGGATTAATCGTGTATATTTAGTATTGGAAACCCAACGTCTCCAACACTTCACAGTAGTTCTAAGGTAGCATTCGTCTGCTTTTAAATATTTTAATTTAAAATGTATAATAATTGTGAAAATCAAATATCTTATTATATTCTTAAAACTGCTTACAGGAGAGACATATGAAGAAGTAACACGATTGCTACAAGGCTATGTAGAAAACGAAGTGGATATGAATCCTGACCAAACGTGCAGAGAGAACTGCGCGTACTACACGGTCACTGAGAATCACGGTTGTTTTAAAGAACAATTTTGTGCCAAACAGAGTAAATGCAAGGGACGAATTATAGACTGCAGTTATATTGACTCGGATATGTGGATTTGTCAGTCGGTTAGTATTATTTAAATTCAGAAATTGGTTTGAATTGTTTTGGGATCTACTTGAGCCTAGTATACTATATTACAAAACAAAACTTGGCCATAGTAAAAAAATCACACATAAATACTGATAATTCGCCTTAACAATTTACAGTATACCTACTTAACGAATTCTAAAAAAAATAATCTTCTAAACGAATGACATCATTTATCTATATATATAAAAGGACTTGTGCTGACTGACTGAGGTAAGACGCACGCAGAGCCGTAACGGCTGATGGTAGAAACGTGAAATTTGAGCAGATATTTATTTTCATATTCTGGACATCCACTAAGAAGGGAATTTGAAAAATTTTAACCCTAAAGGGATGAAATAGGGGTTAAAAGTTTGTATGGAAAAAAAATTTAATCTGTACCGATTTTTATAAAATTTGAAATTCAGACTCTTAAAAATATTTCATTGAACACGTGTTTCATGGTTTTTAAGAGTTCACCCCCTAAGGGTTCAAATTAGAGGTTGAAAGTTTATATAGAAAAATCTTTAAATTGCCACCGATGTTTATAAAAATTCAGACTGGTTAAAATATTTTATTGAACACGTGTTTCGTGGTTTTCTTAGAATTCACTCCTAATAAGCGGGCGAAGCCGCGCGCGCCCTCTAGTATATTAATAAATTATACGCCTAAGATAACAATTATTAAATAACATTAAATTAATTAAATACTATAAATTTGCAGGGCAGGAACAGTCCACGTAGATACGAGTGGATAGAATATGAAAACGGAAGAACAATGGGCCAACCGGGGACTTGCACGATGGGGACCACCAAGGTGAAACAATTATAATATTAATATTTAAGTATACCAATAAAAAAAATAGAAAGATCCTATAGCATTTATAATGTTAAAAATATAAATACAATAGGTTTCAGTCTTTGGGGCTGATCTAAAGTTAATATAATATGCAACCAAAATTAACACGTCAAACTTCAAGCTCACAAAATAGAATATAACCATATTTTAAAGTAAATTGATAACTTTAAACGATTCTACACAATTCGATCACAAATATTTTAAGGATAATTGTACAACTGTCACCAATATATTTATAAATACTGCAAATGAATTGTAAGTAAGAAGTGAAGTAGCGACCTCTTTGCATTACTTCGAACAGTCTGATAAATGACTAGACCAGGTAAGGCAAAATATGATGAAGAAGCTTTGTTCAGGTTGATTCTTGGTGGCGTTGGCTATTCTGGCACTGCTCGTACTGCATGTGCCTGTGCGATGAGGTGGGCCCCATGTCACATCGCTACTTTAGCTTGTGGGAGACGACTTCAGACGTCAAGAACAACAAGTTAGTTGCCTAATAATTTAGGACACCCGCACACTTAGGAGTTGTTAGGGAAAATGTTCCTGTTTATGAGATATCTAAGTCACAAAAAAAAATATGTATGTAATTAATAATTTGTAATTTTTCGTCTAAAGGTGGACTCCTGGTGGAAATGGAACCTACTACATTGCTCTTACTGTTTTTGTCTTTGTGAGGATGATCTCGACTCCTCCGAACGCTCCTTCAGCTTGCGTGAGGGGTTGGCCGATATAGAGAAGAACAAGTCAGTAGTCTGACACATCTGACTTGGGATCACGTTACTTTTAATCTCACATAATCCTTTCATGTCGTAGCTTAGTACTAACTTTAGGGATATTTAAATTTTTATATTTTGGGCTCTATTTTTAAGCATAATTATTTCTTCAACTTAAACGGGAACTATTAGCTTATTGTGCTAAAAGCATGGGTGTGCGGGTGTCCATTTATGGATACAAACTAGCTTTTATTAATATAACAATAATTCATAAATTAATTCAATTATTTAAGGGTAGTGACAGGATTGCGCCTCGTCAAACATGGGAGGGTCTTCCACCTTCAGATAAGCGAAGGACTTTTGGGAGAGAGAGGATATATAACTCCGGGTAGTTGGGTGCCGGTGCAGAAATTCGACATAGCAGACCCTGGCGTTAGAGACGGAGATGATTACCACACGTTGACTTATGAAAACAGAGCAGTTGATTTGGACGAACTGGATTCACCGTCGGGACATATATTGACGGGAGTTAGGTAAGTATAAGTTTTTGTGTTTCTGCACAAAACGAATAATATAGATTTATTATTTGATTACTTTGACTATTATATCATGTTTCGCAACAGATTCCGCATGATTGGTGCTCATTTACATTTCGAGATACGATCGACTCCCTTCAACTACACGACCGGACGTCTCGCCCCCGACAGGAGTCAATGGATCAGTAACGATAATACCGAAGCAGCTGAAACGCCAAGGTGAGCTATTCTGTTATATTTCAAGGTGTGCATTCTTATTGACACATTTTATGTACCGAGATGTTTTTTAAATAAATATCAAAAATATTTTTATATTTCAGGTCACGTCTACAATTTTATAAGCCAGATCTGCCAACACGTAGCAAGACGCCCCTGCCGGTAGACTCCAAGCACGACCAGTACTTGGAGTTCACGCACAGCGACTTTGAGGCTGACGCGGCGCAGAGCACCGTGCCCTTTATTGACATACAACCTCTAGAGCCCATGAAAGGTTTGAAGTTTTTATTTCTTTGGATATTTTCTCAGTTCTCCAGAAGATTTGAATAACATTTCGGCATAACGATAATGTTTTATTCTAGATAAACTAATAGGTATACACATAAATTTCATTCAAAGTTACTCAAAAACTCGATCTAACAAATACCCCCAAATTCTTGGCTTAGACAGAAAATAATTAAATATAACAAATTATTATTAGAATCATAGACAGAAAATAATTAAATATAACATAAATTATCCAGGAGCGGCCCTGCTAAGCGGCGCGGGTATTATCCACCGAGGCGCGCGTGATTCCGGCGGGTTCCTCGCCACGAAGCTCTTAACTTACGACTTTTCACGTCACGTGAAAGCCGAATTACCCCCTAATTACGTGATAGAGGACGGGGAAAAGGAGAACATAGTGCTAGCCCCTAATACTTTCTAGTTCGTAATTTTATTTCTATATACTCATTATGTAGTTCAATTTGACTTATAAATAAATTTATTTAAGGAACTTGTGTTTTATTTAATATTTTTGACGCTACACGATTAATAGCTTCAGCTTCATGCTATATCCCGCACATTGACACTTTAATTATTATTTGTTTTTTACTTACATATTTAAAAAAATCTTAGAAAAATTATAACGCATTCACAATGTTGTACTTATTCATATAAATATGAAACCTTATAATTGTCTTCAATATTTATTTAATTTAGTACGAATAGGAATAGCTCCCACTAGAGGAAATGAAATATTTAATATTATCATTCCCTCACTCTGATTACGTGATAAAGCGCAGCGCAGCGAGTTTTGCCACTCAACACACAATGCCATCAAAATTCAACGAAAAACGGGGACAAAACGTAGGCTAAGGCAAGATTCTTTTCCCAATAAAGTTCGTGTTCAGTTAAATTTTATTCATTTTTTCTTATACAGGGTGGAAGTGTAAGCACCACTTTAAATAAAACCACAGTTTTAACTACTCTATAAAAGCCTAATATAAATCAGAAAAAATAAATTCCCAAAAATGAATAAGTTATTTTTTCAAACAAAATAAATAATAAAATTGTCGTTTTAGAATAAAACGCCATTTGTAAGGACGACTCACGCACACATAAATCTATCAAAGGAATACCGCCGCACACGCTTTATTCCGAAATCGAGTCGTAGGTATTGGTGATAAAGTTCAAAGTTGTTTAACCTTTAGTAGTATTTTTGTAGTAGTAAGTGTTTATGTTATTGGGATCTATAAGTGATCGCGTCACACGAAATACAGGAATGGATAAAAATCATAAAATGAAAAAAAAAATCCTATGTCCAAACTGTTGAGGCATCTTGATTAATTTCTTTAGGTATAGGTTTGAAATATTTTACCCTATATGCTGTTTCCGTAAAAGAAGCGCTGCCTCTTCCACCCTGTATAATCTCTATAAAAACAAAAAATAAATATCAAAAATCAACTAACCTGCACTCTCAATGGATGAGCAGCCAGCAACGCCAGCAAATGAGGCGGCGGCAACACATCAGCAGCACACAGCTTCAACGACCGGACACCACAACACAAAAACGCTGCCAAATACCGATGCAATGGAAAGTGAAACGACGCGTGCACACTGTTCCCACTATTAGTCACGTTAAACCCTATTTGATTGTTCGAGTTCGTGTAATGGGCGCCGGCGTTGCAGCCGACGGCCCTCAGCCAGTCTTGTAGGTATTGCAGCGCGGCGGCCACTATGCGGCGGGCGAGAGCGGCGTGCGAGGGCTCGTTTAGATGCGCCAGTACACTCCACATGGGATAGGCGGCCGCTTCTAATTCGCAAGAGAAGGCTGCGTAGTACGATGATGGTTCAAATTCTATGTGACCGCCCGTTTCGCGAATGTTTACGTTCATGCCTGTGTGAGAAGTAAAATATTATTTTAATGTTTGGTCTTGTTAATATTTTTTTTTTCATGTAAACTAAACAAAATTATCACAGTTTATAAAGACTTAAATGACTTGATTAAAAAATTTATACAGATTAAGAGAACATTAAATATATTTTTTAAATTCTAAATATGTAAATTATATTATAAAACATTAAATACACCTTTCCTAAGCTTAGCACATACAAAAAATATGTATGCCAACGAAAATCCACAAAACACGTGTTTAAATAACTCGTACGTGTTATATCGATATATCATTTTAGATTTTATTAGTTTAATATTTTATCTTGTATAAAAGAAGGTAGAAGACAGGTAGAACCTAATATCAAAACACTCCACTTGTGACAGAACAATCATTTTTTTTATAAAAAAAAATAACAAGAACAAATGAAAACCAAAACTCACCTTGCAACATAGACAAAAACTGAAACCACATATCAACCAGCGCGTCATCTTGAAGAAACAGCAGCGCCACACTCTTATGCGATAGGACATTATTAAAATCCGACACTAGCGGCCAATAGCAATGCTCCTTCATAACTCTTTTAGTGCAGTCTATTACATAGTGAAAATTAGTATTGGGGTCGTGCAGAGTATTTTGAACTAGGATTTTCCCCATCATAAGCCGCAGAGACAGGACCATGACGTGTAATAGATGTAGCTGTTGCACGCATCGCAGCGCTAGCGCCTCGTTGGAGAACAGTTGCACGGACATGTGCACCACGCGGTTGGACAGCGTGTCTGGGTCCGCGGAGTTCTCGAGGACGAGCGGTATACGGGCGTAGTGCATCACGAATGTACGGGTTAAATGTTCCTGGAAGGAAGGAGATTCATGTAAGTTAATGTTGCTACGTCATTTAAAATATTATATTATGGATAAGATAAAAGTTTAAGCCAAAGTTGCGTTATAAGAAAAGAAAAATACTATATTTATCTATTTAATACTTTATTATAGAAATGAAAACACAATTTTTAACACACAACTCCTTAAAAGCAACTGAGACTATCAAAAACCTTTTTTTTTTTCATAAACTTACTTTATAATCCTGATCTGGCAACATATTAAGTAGAAAACAAACAACATTCTGCGGAAATTCATATTTGAACGTCCAAAATATGAACTCGTCTAATAAAGTATTATGTTGTAGTCGAGGAGCTAGCGCCGGTAGATGGCGGTATCTGAAAGGAACGATTTAATTGTAATATATAGCTTATAAAATACTATAGGAGCTCTTAAGAATAAATCTGCCACAGGGTGGGATGGTATTCCAAGACCATTAAAAAAAAGTCAAATATATTTCTAACGATCGGATCGTTGTCCATATTTTTAATTTGTTTGTTGTATCGCGTATATTCCCAAATGTTTTTAAAAAAGCACTTATCCACTCAAAATATACAGGGGTGGAAATAGTAGTATGATTAGTAATTATAGAACCATTTCGAACCTCACCACTTTGTCTAAAATACTTGAAAAATTTATTAATTCCAGACTTGTTAAGTATTTAGATTCCAATAACTTGATTTCAAGTAATCAGTATGGCTTTAGAAGAGGTTAATCTACAGTTGATGTAGTTCTAGATCTATAAAACTTCATAGTATAATGTTTTCACAGTAATCAAATGACAGTTGGAATCTTCCTAGACTTATCTAAGGCTTTTGGTACCGTGTCTAGTCCGTCTAGTCCGTGCCTAGTCGTTGCCTCTAATAATAATACCCTTCCCTCGATACCTATTTTATAGTAAAATTTGCAAGAAAAAAATCTGTGTAAATGTATAAATATTTGTAACACAATTTATATAAAATGCATATGTTTTGACCATTCTCTAAACTGAAAAAAGCATATTACTGTGATATGTAGAATACGTAAAACAATTTACATTTTCAAATTACTATCTTTAATGTTTCTACGTTAAAGTGTATATATTTTGCCCTCGTGCAATCGAACTTGTCTTACTGTATCATTGTTTACAGGTACAGCTTAGAGCTGGCTCAAAGGTCGGTACTGAAAGTTATGTTGTATAAACCTTTTTTTTGAGTGCTGACTTTTACCGCATAACAGATGTTCTTTCAGTGAGAAAGCTATTTTTACTATACAAAATTCAACGCACTCACGCAACGCAAGCACTCACAGACACCCATTAATAATGAATTAAACAACAGTAAACGTAAATCAGATTTGGTTAGTAAAACTTACCGTAGTAGGTTAGCTGTATGTAGGCAACATTAAAATAATCTTACTCTAAATATATATAATTAGGTAAATAAGGATCTTAATCTATATCCTCGCTCTCTCAGAGACTTTTAACTTCAAATTGGTTACGAATTATCTCATAAAATTATTCAACATCACATACACACACGCATGTACAAACACACACACTCGCTCGCACGCACGCACGCACACCCAATTATATTTCAGGCGCGTTCTCTGTTTTTGGTTATTTTGCTAAAGAATTTAATTTTAACATCTAAATCTAAATATAATATAAAAAAAAAACAACTCACTCATCAGGCGGATCGGGCGCTGGAAACGAGTCGATGGCACGTTCGTACATTACATTACTCTCCGCCATGTAGCTACCGTATTCTGTTTCGGGGTAGGGCGGCGACACCAGGTTGCGGTACATCTGTAATTTAGGGTTGAATTTAATATATGAAATTTAGAATTAATTAGAGCAAGGTGTAAATTCGGTCAATGATATGGTGTGGGTTTAATTTTTATCATGATATATTGGATAAAAAGTAGATAAAAAATATATAGTAATTTTTTACGTTACAATACTCATGAGGCCAGTGGTGGCGCAGGGGAACGAGTGTAACTGTTAAATGGACTGGTTGTGGGTTCGATCCCCACTTGAGGAAGTGAAATATTTATTTACATTTATTATATTTATATATTATATTTTCATTTCTTCGCTCTGGTGTTGAGGCAAAGCGCGGCGCTGAGTTCCGCCTCTCAACACGCAATGCCTCCAGAACTCGACAGAATGTGAGGAACGGAGTGTCTTAACACTAGGTTCCCTTTGCCTACCCTGCTGTTTGCGGGATACAGCGTGAAGCTGATAAAAAAACAATACTCATGGTATATACTTAAAAATTAAAAAATAATTTATTCACATTATACATTACCTGTGGGTTTATAAGCGCCTTCGTCATGGCGGACCTCATGAGATCGCCCATGTTGTTGAACTCCATGAGCATTTGCACGTAGCTCTCACACTCCTGCACCGCCACGCGGTAGTTGTCCGAATTTGACGCCGTACTGGAAATGTCAACGTATATAAATAAGGGATTGCCTGGTTTCCACCAATATTATCTGGTGTCCATTCCAAAAGGTTTACCAAAAATAGGCTCAATAGCCAAAAAATAATTTTATAGACACTTCTAACTCCAAAATGTTGCTCCTTAACTTCCTTCAGTTATTTAAGATTCCAATAAAAATATCTTATATAAATAAAATCAAAATCAGCTTCGCGCTGTATCCCGCACACTGCAGGGTAGGCAGAGGTTGTGTTTAGAAACCCCCCCATTTTCTACCGAATTCTGGAGGTATTGCGTGTTAAGTGGCAGAATTTAACGCCGCGCTTGTCCTCGACACCAGAGCGAAGAAATGGAAATATAAATTTAAGTAAATATTTCATCTCTTCGAGTGGGAATCGAACCTACAACCAGTCGGTTTTACAGTCACACTTTGTGCCCCTATATAAATGGGTAACAAATTTATTTTAAAATGTTTGAAAACTGACCTATTCTCCCTAAAGTGCTGTAAGAGTCGCAGTATGAGGCGCGGCATCATCGCCTCCGCTACGCACATCAGCTCCGCCGGCGCAGTCCCAGGACGCGGACATTTGTTACCGTGGTTACTGCAGAAACTGAAAATAACGTACAAATATTATGAAATCATAACATACAAAAATATTAAAGAAATTAATTCTTGTTATGTATTTGTATATTTATCAAAGAAACTCCGGTGGAAAATAACCTACACGATATAGTTTCTTTAATAAAATCTAATCAGCTTCACGCTGTATCCTGCACACAGCAGGCCGTAGAGAACCTAGTGTTAAGACACTCCGTTCCCCACTTTCCGCCAAGTTCTGGAGGCATTACGTGTCGAGTGGCTGAACTCAGCGCCACGCTTTGTCTCGCTACCAGAGTGAGCAAATAAAAAAAAAAATATTTCATCCTCGAGCAGGAATCGAACTCACAACCTGTCGCGTTTACAGTCACACGCTAGTACGCGTACGCCACGGCCTGGCCTCAACTTAAATCTCTTAATTATTAATAATAATCATAAAAGATAAAAAAAGTAATCTGTCACACACTATAATCCGATTAAGACGTAGACAGTAGGAAGGTCACGAATCTCAGGGAGGGGTCAAGGTGAAGGTGAAGGTGATGTAGTGGAGTAACTGTTCTCATTGTTTCGGTTCACACTCGCAAAGCGACGTAACGACGACGGCGTAACGACGGCGTGACATGTTGACGAGATGTTGATTGATAGCTCTACTAGCATTCGGATTTATAATGTGATATAATACTAGCGATCAACAACCCTCTTGAACTTATGTTATAGTTTAATCGTACATTTATTAACAATAATTGTAGCATTATCTATATATACTTTTATTATACAAAAGGAATAAATTTTACAATCTAAAATATGAATTGTTATGAAAAATACATGTAAAAATGTAAAAAAAAACACTCTTCTGACGATGGGACAAGGGTCAGAGCCGTTGGTACATAGCGCTCCAGAGAGAGGAACCTCCTTACAATACATAATAATAATAATAGGTAGCACTATTATATTATTATTTAAGGCAATTGTACATAATTGTGTCATTTTGGTGTATAAGTTGCATTACTGTAAAGTTTCCAACCAAATCTATTCAATAGATTTTGTGTTAAAGGGGACAAACATTCATCCACCCTCACAAACTTTTAAATTTTGCACATTTAGTCAGTTCAAATATACAAAGCCAGGTTAAGCCTACAAATCTTGCAAATATATTATATTTCTGGTATATAATATTTAACATTTTTTTGTACTTGTCTTGCTTGTCGTCAGTCAACTAAGAGTTGTACCTCGTTCAATAACATTCTTTTGATTCTCAACGTCATCGATATTATAGAATTATAATCATATTAAAAAAAATGATTTTAATATGCAAAAGATGTTTTTTTAAATGCTAAAATAGATTCTTATCACTATCGGGTCACATGATAACAGTTGGTGACGTCACTTGTTTACACGCTTCGCCGTTGTCAGAGGCAACGTTGCTCTGTTAACATTATTTTGTAGTTATGTCCATGTAATTTTCTATGACCGAAACATTATATTCACTACAAATATATACAACGCGCCTTCTTCTAACCTAGTTGCATTAAATGGCATAAAAGAGGCGTATGTATATCTGTCTGACTAAATAATGGTCTTGAGTTCAAATCCCAATGGAAATGACAATTTTTATGCTAATAATTTGGTGTATTCTTAGCCTGGTTAGACCATAACGCAGAGTTGGGTTACGTGACGAACGCTTAGGGCCGCTTGCAGAATATAGCTTAAATAAATGGAAATTGGAGAACACACAGATCACTATTTTTCAGTGCAGACACCACAAAATATAAAAAAAAATGGTAGGACCACCTATAACTATTAATCTGACTTAACTTAATACCATATATGAATCAATAACTATTAAATAGCACTTAGCATATTAAATTAAACCCAATAGGTAATTGATTTCTATTTAATGTGAGTGGAGTGGTCATAAAACACACGGCGGTGACAAAAATAATACAGCAGATATAGAGTATGTAATTATAACATAGTTAACTTGTCAAACGAGGTGAATAAATGGCATGAAAATGCTTTTAAATAAGTCCAGCGTGGATAGAAATAAATCCATGATACTAAATATATAGTACTAAATTTAAGTCAAGATTACGCCATTGCGGGACAGTTAATAAATATCTGAACTATAAAAGCGATGGTTGTGGGTTTGATCGATATTCTAAAGAAAAGAAAGTTTGTATTTAAATTATATTAAAAATGTACATCTTCATCATTGGCGGAAAGTGGGGAACGGAGTGTCTTAACACTAGGTTCCCTCTGCTTACCTTGCTGTGTGCGGGATACAGCGTGAAGCTAAAAAAAAAGTACATCTTCGAATAGCAGCAAAGAAGACTTAATTTCTTATTTATTTTTTTATCGCTTATTTTATGCAACGAAAGAAGTAATTGCACATTTATAAATTGTATATAATAAGACTATTTTAACAAGCCAGTTTATCGTCTCCTGTAATATACATAAAAGTGTAAATATTTTCATTTTTCACAAAATGACTGATATGTGAAAATGTAAACTAAATTAACACATAACGTCAAGTACATACAATAATATAATTCTCAAAGCCCATATAAAACATCTATATTTAGGCGAAGCGTAGGCAGCCACCGTGGGTTAGTTATGTCAGACGTGACGTCACGCACGCCCCCGTTCCTGTGAGCCAGCATAGTAAACAGGCCCAGCGCCTATTGGTATGCTAAATGACGATCGTTTAGAAAATATCTCTTGGCATAGGTCATATTGCTCATAAATACTATTTGTGGATAGGGTACCGAATAATTGTAATATTTCATTAATACAGCTTCACGCTGTATCCTGCACACAGAAGGGTAGGCAGAGGGCACCTAGTGTTAAGACATTCCGTCCCCAAGGGAAATATAAAATATTTTATTTCCTCGAGTGGGAATCGAATCCACAAGAATAATAGGAATATATGCTTCAATTGTTCGAAAAGAATCTATAGAGTAAAGCATGTGGATTTTAATTTCAAAAACTGTCTAATAAAAGCGCTTGTACGTGATGATCGAAGGTTTAATTTTACAAGGAATTGTGTGCATTTTTTATTTAAGTTTTATATATATTTCTCGAGTATATTTAGACAGTACACTACTACAGTATTTTATGTAGACGAATCGTGCATAACAATGGAAGTTATACCCGATAATGCATCGGTTGATAGAGTTCTTTTTTAGCATCAAATGGTATTCCGCATATACCCTGTTATATGGTAAGACTGAGAGAATTTCGTTTTAAAACAAACCGCTTCCCAATTTCCGCCCAAATTTACGCGACATTTGCATGTAGTGTGGTTGAATGGCCTTACTAGAGCGAAAAAATAAGAATAATAACAATAATAATAACACTTGTCATTTTGATTAGGTTAGGTATATATTATTTAATAAATATACCTAACCTAAATAATTTTCGGAGTTGAGTTCTGCCACTCAACACGCAATGCCTCCAGAATTCGGCAGAAAGAGGGGAACGGAGTGTCTTAGCACTAGGTTCCCTCTGCCTACCCTGCTGTGTGCGGGATACAGCGTGAAGCTAAAAATATATATATATATATATATATATATATATTATTTAACATGAAAATGTGCAATGGCGGCAAGTAGTTTCTTATACACACACATACAATAACCTCTCCTCCGTGAGAATCCAAAACTCTGTCAAACGCTGAAACATACAACGATGGCCTACTTCTTTTTGTTACCAATAAAATTTATATATCAGCTTAAAATTTAAATAAACACATATTATTGAAAATTACTGTAGAAGACCTGTACCATTTAAAAGGTAAGGTACAAAGAGCACTGAACTAAGGTAAATCGGTATAGCTGTAATGCGTAAAACGATTATAGTTAATGCAGTAAGTCAGATTAGTCTTGTTCTAGATCTTTTACGGGAAACAAGCTTAAAGTAATTTAATTTTAGCGTACATCGTAATTTATATTTCCATTTCTTCGCTCTGGTGTCGAGGCAAAGTGCGGCGTTGAGTTCTGCCACTCAACACGCAATGCCTCGGGGAACGGAGTGTCTTAACACTAGGTTCCCTCTGTCTACCCTGATGTGTGCGGGATACAACGTGAAGCTGATTTGATTTTGATCGTTGTAGAGAACATTACTAATGAGAAATACTTGTGAACTATCACTTACATAGTCATGAACAGGCCCAGGAAATACTTAAATAATTGATACATAAAATTTAATTTTTTAAGACATGTTTTAGGTTTATGCTGCATCCCGAACGTAGGGTTGGGAACCTAGTGTTAAGATATTTCGTTCTCATTAAGACATTACCGTTCCCCACTTTCCACAGAATTCTGAAGGCATTGCACATTGAGAAGGATAACTCAACATCGCACCTTTTTCTTGTTACCAGAGCGACGAATTTTAAATATTTCACCTCCTCTAATTGGAATCGAACCCACAACCCCCTGCCCCACAACTGGCCACTTTTCAAGTATATTACAAAAAATTTAATAATAACATTTAAATATGTAATATAACCATAAATATGTTTATCTATTGCCTGGATGACTGGTTAAAAGAGGAATTTTAAATTATACCAATATTTGTTTAATTTAACAACTGGCTGCGTGCTTATTTATCTATTTGAATTTAGAATTAGCATCAATCTCATTATTAGGCGTATGATGATTACAGGATATTTTGATCAGATCATTGCGTTGGCAAAGCGTCTGACTGTAAGCGCGACGGTCTTAGATTCGGCCCCCACACAGGGAATGAACATATTCAATTCCTCACTGTGGTAACAAGACAAAACGCGGCGTTAAGTTGTGTCATTCAACACAAAGACATCAATGTTTTAAGAGTTGGGCAGAAAGTGGTGGACGAAGCGTCTTTAAACTAGAATCCCTCCGCCTGCCCAGCTACAAGCATAAACTAAAAAAAAAAAGCAGAAAAAAAAAACATCACATCAACTCACCCATCCTCCTTCATAACGGAGTTGTCGCCACAGTCGCAGGCGCCGCCGGCCTGCGACAGAAACATGTTGAAGTCGTGCGTGGAGTGGTCGCCGCGGTGGAAGCACTCGCGGCAGATGGACATGCACGGCGATATGCCGCATGTGCGACACCTGTAGGCGACGACGCGCGGTATCCACACTAGGCCGCATTTGTCGTGTTTGTCGTAACTCCGCACTGGAATACAAAAAAATAAATAAACGTATAATATTGTAGTTTTTGCTACTATGTGAATGGTTATAAATTTATAAGGATATTTTCTAAAACAAACAATTAAAAGCCATCTTAGATTTGTGTGTTTTTATGCATTTCCTGTATTTTATCAGATTAGCCGGTGATAACCCAGCAACATCTTAGAATCTTTTTTGGCTCATTAAATATTAAATTTCTAGATCAGAGAAGTCGAATAATATAGAGTACGTATTACTAAACTAATCGACAAATTGATTAAACATCTCATCAATAGATTATTTTTATATTTTTTTAATAAAAAGTGAGCAAAGGGCCATTTGATGATAAGTGACTTCTCTCACCCATCGACATCCACAACGCGATAGAACTTCTGGATCTTTTATTAAAAACCTTCATTATAGGTATATAATACGTGCTCGGAATATGTAGTGTGAGTCATATCCAAGATAAGACAAATTATAATCAAAATTCAAGGTGTATGAGATTGGTATCCAATCTTTGGAAATGACCAGTCACGATCTATAATTAACATATTGTTAAAACCATTTCTGCAATTTTTTTTTACTCTAAATAATAAGAAAAGGTTATATAGCGAGGAACATATTATTAGGGAAACTGTAGATTTATTTGGGAAGACGTAAATTTATCCCTCGTCAAACAGATATTGGTTTAATTTTGAAGGGATTTTTTAAATTATAATATATTTTGTATGTGAGCTATCTATAAGCAGATAAATAAACTGAATTAAAAAATATATAGTCAATCTGGGTAACTTTGACAGATACGAGCGATATTTTAAAGGTCTTAAAATTTAAAGCACATTGTAAGAGTGTTTTTGTTTTATTAGTGCTCTTATCTTCGGATAAAAATGTGTTAAAATATCCTAGACACCAGAACGAAGAAATGAAAATATAAATGTAAATAAATATTTTACTTCCTCGTGCGGGGATAGAACCCATAACCAGTAGATTTTACAGTCACACTTTGTGCCTCTGCGCCACGGCTGACCCCTGGCGTTTTGTCATATTAGATGGGGAAAATAAAAATATAATTGAAAACTAATCTACTGTCAAAATCAAATTCACAAAGTCCGCGTGTACTTCTCAGATACTGTCCCGCCGAGCCGTTATAAGTTTATAAAATATTAAGAAAAGTAAAATAAGTGAGCCCTGTCGTGGCGCGACTATAAGCTTAACAGGTTGTGGGTTCGATTGCCACTCTCGAAAATAAAATATTTTATATTTTCATTTTCGCTCTCGCAACGAGGAAAAGCGCGACGTCGAGTTTCGCCACTGAACACGCAATATCTTCAGAATTCTACGGAAAGTGTGGGGACTTAGTGGGAACGGTGTGTTTTCATATTAGGTTCCCAAGTTCCTCCTGCTATGTGCGAGAAACATAAAACTAATCCAAAGCTATCTATTACAATAGACACAAAACTATTTGGGAAATTCCACAATACTAGTTAGTCGTTGTCGATAAAATGTTGTTTCTCCTTAATAGACGTATTTGTATGCATATCCATTCTGTAGTCACGAATACCAATTTCCGAAACTCATGAATCCATGTCTATTTCAAACAAGGTACTCTAAAAATCCCACTTTGAAATAAAAAAAATGTTGAAATATTATAAATTATTTTTAATTTTAATCTTTTCTAATTCAATATAATAATTCATGACAATGCCATACAGATGCAATAATGAAAATATGTCAATAATTTAACAAAATGAATCGGATAAGATGATGACCGTGCCTGCTAAGTGTTTGTGGCTTCTTTTGTATTGTTTTTTTTTTTCAAACTCCCGCGTTCTTACGCTCCTGTTGGAAAGGTAGAGTGAATTTAGTGTAAGGCACAAAAGACACTCAGTTTCATATTTTTCACCGAATTATCAAGACATTGTGTATTGTGTGGAACTCAGCGCCGAGCTTCGTCTACTTAAGCGGGAAATTCATCATAAATTAAATAAAATCATTCCCCTGGCTTAGAATCAAACTCTAATTGAATATTGACAACTATAAAATATTTTCTCAGTAAGGAAAAGAGATTGAAGAAGGAAGTGGTATTGTTAATTTCTCTTTACGAAATATATGATAATATATGTTTTGTGTTATATTCCCAATCATATTCTTCTATATGAGGTTAAATTTACCAACATATTAAAATATTTTTTAAACATTTTTAAAGTGTTATTCCACACTTAGATAAATTGCTATATTTTTATACGTTTTCTAAATAAGTAAATTAAAATATGTTATCAAGAAGATAACGACTTCCGAAGTGGTCACTGCTTAATAAAAATATTCTAAGATTAGTTTGAGTATTGGCTTAGGTTCAAAAGAATTTGAACAGCTTGTCTGGTAGTTTATTCGAGGGTTATTCTTAGAGGTGATATCAATAACCTATATATATATTAAAAACCTATGATTCAGATATACTTTAAAATATGTTCATAAACTGTATTGAATTTTTATTAATATTTAAAAACAATGTAAATCTATGAATTATATTAATTTACAACTAAAAACCTACACATAATTAGTGCAAAGTAAAAAAATTACTAAATCCCCTGATTTTAAAATTGTTAAGTTAGACTCTAATTACAAGCGGTTTGGCCCGAGTCAAACAGATCAAGCACTGTCTTATTACCCACAATGATCATTAATATCTCAAAGGCTATCATTAAAAGGAGATCTCGGTGTGATTATTTGAATCACAAAAATAATTATCGTTATGTGTTGGCGTTATACTACAAAGTGAGCATTGGTAATTATAGGTCGCGTGCGCAGGCGCATCAACTTTTGTACACCTCGCCGCGATATGTCTCCGCGTACTATAGCACTATAGTCCGTATTACCTTAGTTTATGGTCTACGACTCTAACTCGGTGTGTCACTGTACACTCTCCATGGTTATTGCCCCTGCTGTCATGGTCACATGATATTCAATTGACATTTGCTCTCTCATTTCACTCAAAACAGGTTTTTGTAATGTAGTAAAAGTTATGTCGCTACGAACTTGTACAGATGCAACAGGAAAGGGGCAGGCAGTGTGTTGGTCTGAATGTGTCAATCATGTATTTGTAATCGAATTCTAAGTATGTGTTTCTAAATTTAGAGACGTTTCAATGTTTATTTTAACGCTTTAATTATTTAGTTAATGCAAGGATAAGTAAAATAATATTTTTCAACCTAACTTGGTAACCAGCAGGCCCCACACGGCTTTTATCCGCTTGAACAATACGAATATTTATTTAATATTATTTAAGTGTATTGAGGGAGAATTATTGAAAATATTAGTATGGGTTTCTATACTCTTATCTGACGTACCAAAAGAAAAAAAAAATAATATATACATAAATAACTATATGCCCTTAAAAGTTTTTTTTTAATTTACAGAAACGTACGTACGTACGTACGTAATGTATGTATGTATTTAACCAAACAAACTCTTTACCTCTATACCTAGCACCTGTAATTCTTTTATGGGACAATGTGTACGGTTTTACAATAGGATTCCAGAAAACGTCCGGGAATGTTCTATAAAACAATATAAAAGAGTTGTGGAAAGAGGTTTGTGTGTTAAAGGTTAATACTAAATTAATGGTTTTGTAATTGATAACACACCATGAGACTTAAATGCTCGCTCGGTTCTGTTTCAAAGGTATCATTGTCACAAATAATTAAATGTGTATTTGTACGCGCACACAGCGGGGTAGGCAGAGGAAACCTAGTGTTAAGCCACTCCGTTCCCCATTTTCCGCCGAATTCTGGAGGCATTGCGTGTTGAGTGGCGGAACTCAACGCCGCGCTTTCCCCTCGACACCAGAGCGAAGAAATAAAATATAAATGTAAATAAATATTTCATCTCCTCGACTGGGGATCGAACCCACAACCAGTCGATTTAATTTTACAGGCATACTTTGTGCCTCTGCGCCACTACCGGCCTCTTGTATATCATTGATGAAAAAAAAAGTCCCGCCGAGTTTCTTACACCGATTCTTTTCAGGTCTGAGGCATTAGCTTAAGTAAACTGGTGGTCCTTATTTAATGTCAAAAAAATGAAGCATGTAACTTCTTAGTTTTAATAAAATTATTTGACTTTGACTTTATAATATTAGTACCTACAGATATTATTACCTACAGGTAGGTACCGCAGCACAAACTGGGATTGCATAAGGCAAAGGGGACAGGTAAGTGGCTGAAGTATCTCCCGCACCATTCCTGTATCGCTTAGCGGAATGATCTTATAACAGGATAACACAACATTATATCTAACTACTATTAGGTAAAATATTAGGAACATTTTGAAGGGAAAATTTTTTGTTTGTTAGTTTGTTTGTTAGCTTCACGCTTTATTTCGCATATAATAAGATATGCAGAGAGAAGATTACTCCGTCCTCCACTTTTCGTCCGAATTCGAGACAAAGTTCGTAGAGTTTTTTTTTTCTTTTTCGAATGGACTTTAATGCTGTTGACCTGGAATGGTCTTGACAGCGTCACCGGGCTGGGAGGGGCGAGTGTAGCTCGCCCCTAGTTCGTAGAGTACGTGATGCTTTGGCTATCAAAACGGAAAATTAAAAATAATAATACATACCCTAGATTGGAGATCGACACCACAACTACCACGTTTGCAATCAGAAGTCGTACAACTGAGTTACGATGGATTCGTTTATATTTCACTAATTATATATATTGTTACCTACTCGTATTCTACTAAGATATTAGACGCCTTAAAGCAATCAAGCCTGTACGTAACCTAAATATGATTCATCATTTAAGCGTTCCACCCAAGTAAGAGGCTAGATATTAAGCACACCCAGATCCTATAAGGAAAATGTTACATTAGCTTAACTTCGCACTTACTAAGCTCTATATCAACTTCAGGCTTTATTGTTAAATCTAGTGTTAAGATATTCCCGTTCACTACTCCACTCTAAATCAATTAAATACAATCTTATTATTTAACTATTTACTTAAAATTATATTTTCATTTCCTCGCTCTGGTGTCGAGGCGAAGCACGGTGTTAAATTCCGCCACTCAACATTCAATGCCAGAATCCGGTGGAAAGTAAGGAACGGAGTGTCTTAACACTAGGTCCCCTCTGCCTACCCTGCTGTATGCGGGATACAGCGAGAAGCTGATTAATTATTTAACAAATATATAAACGTGTACGAATAATTAATACTATGAAGTTGAAGTTTGTTTGGCTAAAGGCGCTAATCTCAAAAAAAATAAAAAAAAGATCGACAAATCTAATCTCCTATATATTATATAGGGGAGAGGGGGGCACATTCGAACGATTTTTAAACTTTGTGTCATATCTAAAAATTCTACAGTTTTTAACTTCTTTACTATTTCACAATGCTTAGTCCAACTATTATGCCTCGTAATCGTAGCATCATATGTAGAAAAATATATAAGTTAAAGGTGCAATATCAACTTTAGTAGCAGTAGTCAAATGTTCAAAGCTGCCCCCCTTCTGGGGTAGCTTTGAACATATATGGGCCAGTTTTGAACTATCATCGAATTCAATGAAATTAAAAGGCTTTTAAGTAATTTTATCAATAAACTTAACATTAAAACTTAACATTAGAAACGATGGAGATCAAATATCAGTACCATGTTAACTGAAAAAAATAATATACCTAGTTTAATATTGCGATTGTACTAGTACTAATGTTAAATAAGTTTAATATTATTAATAGACTTTAAAAAACAAAAAATAGCTTTGGATTCGTAGAAGTAATTAACATTATGGGATCAATCATAGAATAAATCTAATATTATGAAAATAAAACAAAGTATTTTTAAATAAACAGCTTACTACCCTAATTTGAACTTAGAAAAATTAAATTTAAAGGATGGATGGATGTAGTACGTGACGTAACCAGCAACTGAAATTGGGGGAAGTAGTCTACGTAAGAAATAAAAATTAGCTTCACGTTTTATCCCGCACACAGCACGGTAGGGAGAGGGAACCTAGTGTTAAGACACTCCGTTCCCCACTTTCTGCCGAATTCTGGAGGCATTGCGTGTTGAGTGTCAGAACTCAACGCCGCGCTTAGCCTCGACACCAGAACGAAGAAATGGAAATATAAATTTAAGTAAATATTTTATCTTCTTGAGTGGGGATCGAACCCACAACCAGTCGGCTTTACAGTCACACTTCGTGCCGCTGCGCCACTTTCGCGGATTTTTTTTACATATAATAATATTCAAAATTGCCCCCTTTATTTTGTTCAAAGCTGCCTCAGTGGTATTTGAAAATTTCTTAACGTTTTTTTTTCAAGTAAAAGTTTAAAAATTGTAGTAATCTCTAGTTTATTGCATGATATATGAAACATTGTAACTAAAAGAGAAAAAAATAAAACCATATACCTTGAATTGGATCCCTGCGAGCCTTACGCGTTTATTTAAAAATGTATAAAATTTTACTCAAAATCAAACACTCCTCGTAACTCAACCACGGACTCTCATATATCAGCGGTGACAAGTGACACGTGTGCAGATTAGTGCTGCCACTACTCAAAAAAAATCTAGCAAAATTTATTTTTAAAATAGCTCTGTTAACACATATTTTCAAAGGTGCCCCTGTTCTAAGCTATCCCCCTCTCCCCTATAGCGGTATTACTGTAAATTTAGTAATACGAATTTTCAGAACTGTATAGATTTTCGACAGTTCGTAACCAATATCGTTTATGTTAGACGTTTATTGACAAGCGGAACCGAATGTTTAGAGGGATCGTTAAAGCATAGAGTCTTCTAATTACTTTTCCCGGAACCAATTTCTATGATGAACGGTGAGTGGGAAACGGGAGTGTCTTAATGGGAACAGAGTGCCTTAACATTAGGTTCCTAGGTTCCTTTTGATTATCCTGCTATGTGTCGGGTACAGCGTAAAGCAATTTCATGTACTATTCTACTAACTTATTGACGTGGATGTAGCTCTATATTTAGGGTTATATTTCTAAATGGAAAACTAAATTTTCCTTTTTTACTATGAATAATATCCTTTTGTTAACTTAATAATAAACACGCAAGAGAAAAAAATATATTTAAAAATTCAAATCACTTACCTCTTTTTTAATCTTTACACAGCCAGTGCATTTTGACGAGAGGAATAAAGAATGTTGCAATTAACGCTCGAAATCCGATCGAGGTGGCAGAACGAAATTAAGAACTTAGTCTTAAGAAATCTAATAATGTACCACGGTTCAATTTGGAACTAAAGACATCCCTCTCAAGGACAACCCAAAAAAGTATTCTAGATCAAAAATAACCCAAAATGGCTATGTTTTAATCTACTATTTATAACTAATATTATAAAGCTGAAAAGCTTGTTTGGTAGAAAGCCGTAATCTCTGTAACTACAGGTTTGAATTGAAAAAATCCTTTTGTGTTGATAAGTCCATTTTTCGAGAAAGCCTATATAAATAACATCACGCAAATATTTTTAATGAAATACGAACTTCTATAGCACGATGGCTAAGCTGCGACTAAAAAATAAAATTAAAAGCGCATTTTCTTCCGTAATCCAATCTATTATAATAAAGCCTAACTAATGCTGAGCAAAAAGTGTTTTCTCTATTCACAAGTGACAATTATATAGAAATCAATAACGGAGACGTGGCCATAGACGTACGTCCCAAGTAAGATGTATGGGAGGCCAACAGCTAAACTTGTCAATGTGATATCTTGTTACTCTTAACGAGCCTCCATGATAACCTCGCGATGTATCAGAAATAGAATTACATTTATTAATTGCTAAGCACAATATTATTTAGAAGCTCTTACGTAAGATTTGAACATAATCAGGATTAGGATCAAATCTAAATTAACTCAATCATACATATATACATACATATACGGTAAAATCAGAAAAACAAAACATACATTATTTTAAAGAACGAATATATTTGAAGTCATAGTTTATGAGTAATATGCATAACGTTTCAAACAGATAAAAGTTTACAGTAACAGTAATCAAAAGTAAATAATAATATGGATAGAAAAAAATATATCAATGGACAAATTGTATTTTTTTCCACATAAGGTTAATTAAAATTATAATATAAAGTTTAATAATATAATTAATAAATACATAATCATACATAAATGTTATTCAAAAAGATAAAAGACGTGTAAAAAAAAAGTAACAAAACGTAAACAACAGTGAAAAGAGAACAATAGGCAAGACTTTATCACAAAGGACAATCTATGTTACATAAGCCATTGTAAAGTAAAACACAAATAGTAGAATTTAAGACTGCACAAATAATATTTTCTTCGTTGGAAGATAAGTAAAAATAGATTTTACTTTTCTTTAATCTTTTCAACTTCATCTTCCACATCATCTTCAGCATTTTGAGACCATCGTGACACAACAGTACAGCGATTGTTGTAAATATGATTTTCGTTTCCTCACTCCGACGACACAAAGCGCAGCGTTGAGTTACGCCACGGAACATCGCTATATGGAAAAATGTTAAACTGCAAATCATCCTCAGATTCCCAGCTATGATAGAGGAGCAAGGACATTTTCTTTCTTATTTACCACCTAAATAGCTATATATTAAATGTTTTTTTTAACAGAATTGTCATTTGAATCTCCGTACATAAACTCTTTTTCAAACATCCTCTCATACACGTTCACCACAAACGCACAAACGAAGTTAAAAACCTACGCATGATGGACATGCACTCAAAAACAATCTAGCATTCAATTATGAGTGCAAAAAGACTGGCTGTTTATTCTTAGAACTTGTTACAGTGTAGGGGAGGATGGGCACGTGTAGGATCAGCTGTTGGCGGGGTCAACGCACGGCGTGGCCGGCTGGCAAGAAAAGTGGTCGAGTCAATGCACCGGCGGCGAAGAGCGAGGTGTCTGAGCGAGCTCACCAAAACGATACAGAGGCCGTCCGCTGACTCATTGAGATGCCAAATGTATGTACATGTGAATTTTACACTTAAGATTTTATTGTGATTATTGCAAACATTTTGTTTTTAAATTCGAGTGTTTTACAAACAAGGACCAACGTTGAAATTATGCGAATACCAAAAAGTTTTTAACCAAAAATTCGTATTTATTAAAATAACCGGACAAACGCGAGTCGGGCTCGCCCATAGAGGATTTCGTACAAAAATTAGAGGTCTCGAGCTTTTTCTAAAATTCAAGCTTAGCTTAGCCAGAGCCCTTTCATCTGATACCTCTCTTGAACTAGCATCTTTAATACCAAATTTTGCCCCCCTTTTAAGGCTATTATTTTTTAAAATTTTATCACAATTGTATAGTACAACTAGTTTTTTTTTTAATTTTTTCAGATTTTTGTTTTTTTATTTTTTCAGATTTTTTCTAAATAAGTACTACTGTTGATTCTCTATATAGCATCGGAATACGTGTTTTTTGCAATATAAACGGTCATATCTTTTTTAAGTAGAAATACGATTTTTTTAGGAAATCGTGGGGCCGTAAGTTTAAGTATATGGTTTGAATTTTAACTCATCCTCCTCATTCCTGAGATGAAGGTTTTTGACAGACAGACTTGACTTTTATAAGGGTTCCTTTTTACCTTAAAAGGCACGGAACCCTAAAAAACAACTTGTCAAGAAAAAAACTGGTACCCAAAGAGACACAAAGCAAAACAGAATTAATAACAACAAACCATATACGTACATACTGTACGATATATTACAAGTGAGGTAGATAACCTTCTGTTGCGAAGATCACCGACTTTAGCTACTGAACCGCAACTCCCATACAACACATTAATCTGGATGCACGGATTAATTATTTACTTTCTAGATTTAATAGCCTCCGCGCATTATGAGCAAAAAAATAATTATTGAGCGGTACTGGTACTTCTTATGCACTTGCAGTTTACAGGTTGGATGTTCATTTGAGTCGAGCATCCTGTATACTATGACAAGATTTATGATATTCATATGTTTTGGTAAATTTATGTCATTATTTTTCTTTAGTTGAACGCTTTTTTCTCATTTAGCTGGACAGGCTGAGGAGACCTAGTGTTACAACAGTCCGCTTTATACTTTTCGCTCAATTTTCGATTAAAAAAAATCGAAAAAAAATCGAATGAAAATCGAATTTTACATTGTCTGTTGAAGCGCGCTTTGTCTATTTGGCCGGGGAATAGAAATTAGTTAAATGTAAAATTTTCTTGACTTGAGATCGAACCCACAATCATTTCGTCAATCAAACACATTCTGCAGCGGTACAGGCGTGCGACTGTAAAGGCTACGGTAGTGGGTTCGACTCCAAGTCAGGGAAATGCAATATAAATATACGTTCCCCGGTTACCTGTGCCTACCCTATGTGCTAAGCATTCTATATCTACAGCTTCAGAATGCCATAGCCCCATCCAGAAATAGCACAAAGTAGATTAAAAACTGAACACAAAATTGTAACATTAAAATAAATAAACAATAAACATATATTTAGATCCTTATCAAACAGCATATTAACATCTAAAAGGTCACAAAGACAATATGTTCTTACATTTACAGAACCATTGTTAAATAGACGTGACGCCGTGCCATACATCATCTCTCCCATACATACATACATACACGCTGGTCGCCACCACACGACCGGTTTTACAAATCAACGTGGTGATCTCGCCTTTTTGCGGTGTCTCACAAGGAATTTCCTATCAACAAATATTTATTGATTGGTATATTACAATTTTTATATTGCCACAATTTTTATTACTTTTAATAAGTATTTTATATTGTGTTGTTTTTATGTTGTAAGTATTGTTATTATGTGATAATGATTATTATTACATTTCTTTATAATTGTTGTTTTTATGGTTGCTAAATTGTTCTGAGAAATCGCGGTGCATATCGTGGTGGTATAATCTATATTTCTATATTTACACTATAATTATAAAGCAGAACGGTTGAGAGCTTATTTGTTTGAACGCGTTAATCTCAAGAAGTACTAAACTACTACTAAAATTAGTTTTTTTTTTTACTAAATGTTGTTTGTACAACTTGTATTTGTCGAGGAAATATACTTGTATTTGTGGGTAATAATATATAACGTTAATCCCTTCAATGTAACTCACTGTAGGTAGAGGCCAGAGTAAACCTAGTGACACTGCATTGCATCCGACATAGCATCAACCATAGTTCTTAGGCGCGCGCATAACGTGGCCCGACCATTTCAGGCGACACTCTTGAAGCTTATGCGCTAACGCCCAATATTAATAATCTATCTCCAACGTCAATCTTAGATTCTTTCATATATCTATCCTATCTAGAGATTGGATAGATATATGAAACAATCTAAGATTGACGATGGAGATAGGTTATTAATACTGGGCGTTAGTCACGAACTCCAAGACTACTTCGAATGAATGTGTTACGTATGCGGTCAGACCGCGTTACGCCGCACATCCACGGACGTGAAGCTCCTGAGTGTGCCGAGATAGTGCTGGCCAGCATTTGCTGTCGTATTAATGAACCCGGTCGGATGATGCTTTTGTATATCAGAAGCTTATGTTTGGGCGGTATCCTGCCATTGCAGAGCACATCAGTGACCTCCCGCCATTTAGCCCAGGTCACGCTTATCTGGTTATAGACATCTTGATCGATGCCTTCAGACTCGTGCATGACGGACCCATAGTACCTAAACTTCTCCGACATAACGACTGGTTTAGGACCTATACAGATAGTGCTCGAGTCCGGGCTTCCAGTCATGTACTCGGCCTCGGCCGGATGGTCTCCTGTGTATTATAAATATATAATATTGTTATAAAAGCAGTGGAATTGTGTCAATCGGGGGCCGTTGCTAGTAAGCAACAGCCCTTATCGGAAGGAAACTCGTGTGAAGTATTGTTATTAAGTGATACATATCACTTATTGCAATTACATAGAATCTCTTTCCAAATAGTTTAGAAACATATAGACGATATATTCTTTTTATCGTGTTTATTTTAAAACAACCTGAACCGCTTCCGATTTCTAACACGATGTACATATTCCCAATCATTTTCCGCGCAGCTTAAATTCCAATTAAATTGGTCCTAATTAATATTTTTTTCTTATAAAAAATACAGATCCGAAAATTTAGCCTTTGAGAGAAAAAACTTCAATCATAATAAAAAAAAAAACGAAAAAACTGTTTTTACACTAAGACGTGTGTAGTGTACCTAGGGCATATTTAATAATTTACACCAATTAACGTCTTCTGCCGCAAACGCGTGACACACCTGCTCAGTTCTGTTTCACACTTCCGCGTTTATCTTCGCTAGTTAAAAGGCTACGTACAAAATGATAACACGTAATTATTCATTTACTTACAAATTTTTTATACTGTTAATAAAAAAAAAAAACTCTTTCATACTGAAAAGATATAAAGTAACAGGTGGTATATATACAACGTTAAAATATTTTTTAAAATTTTTCTATATTAAATATCTCCCTTATTTATTTTTGTTAGTTACGAAGGGAGTGAAAGAATAATATTGAAATAATCTGTTCTCGACTTGACAATATTTATTGTAAAATGCGGTGATTGTGGGTTCGATATCCACTCGGGGAAATGATCACATTTAAATTATTTTCGTTTTTCTTCTCTCGTAAAAAAAGCAGAAAGTAAGGCCAGTTGTGGCGCAGTGGCACAAAGTGTGACTGTAAAATCGACTGGTTGTGAGTTCGATCCCCACTCGAGGAGATGAAATATTTACTTAAATTTATATTTCTATTTACTTAAATTTATATTTCTACCCTGCAGTGTGCGGGATACAGCGTGAAGCTGATTTTTTATTTAAAAAAAGCACAGCATTGAGTTTTGCCATAAATCTTGGATATTGGGCGGAAAATGGAGAATGGAGTGTCTTACAGATTCTCTTATTATATACCATATCTAATTATAAGAACATAACCTTGACTTTATATACAAATTTTGTACGCACACTGAATGTGATGCATATCTGACTTCGGCGTATTCCCCGGGGTGTCCGACTCTGCGACCCACGTCCGGCATTCCTGATATGAATTTACATTGCCAAGTCGCGACTTCAAAGCAAAATTTATAAATATATGTGGCTTTCATATTGTGTCTTATAAAAGAGTTTGCCTGCTCACTCACGAGAGCTGTAGGTTCGATTTCCACTTGGGTAATTAAATTATTTTATTTCCTTACTTTGGAAAACAAAGTGTGTTGACCTCTCAACACAGTCACTTGAATTCGTGCGGAAATCCGAGAACGGAGTGTTTCGACACTAGGTTCTCTATGATTATTCTGGTATATGCGGAATAAAGTTTATACTTAAAAAAAATATTAACTGTGGAGCATGAAGAGAATGTTTCGGATATTAAATGATTTTGATGATGATTTGAGTTTTATTAACTTTACCTCATTATAGCAATTAGCATTAAGTTAAGGTCAGAACTTCCCGCAGCAGTTTTTTTAACTAAATCTAAGAAACGGTTTTAACTATTTATATTTTAAATATAAGAAATCACCTTCGGGTGGAATCAAAATCACTACCAAAGCAAATTGTTGGACATTTCTGTAATGCATTCTACAGCATACTTTTTCACTACTACAAACTCAAACTTCCGCGATATATTAAATTAATGGTCTAGTCTAGGTCTAAAACTTAAATAAGGAAATCCTTTTGAACTTTGTTTACAATAAATAAACAAACAAATATAATAATATATAGAGGAAGATATTTTAGGTAAGGTTGATATTTTTCTTTCCTGTTTTTTGTCCTCAAGGGACTAACCTAACGCTTTTATTTTTTGGTTTTATTTATTTTTTTGTTTTTAATTACTAAATTTTTTATTGTTAGGAAATTAATTATGTTGTTGTGAATAAATAATGTGTTTTTTATTATTTAATATTTAAAGTAAGAATTAGCCAAAGAAGCTTTAGCGTTAAGTTGCGCTTTGCTCTAAAATGAAATGGACATAGAAGAGCGATAGTTAATTCTCCGTACACAATGTATAAGCACAGAGGACTGACTATTCTGCTTATCAAGTTATAAAACAAATTTGCTCTAATGGAGTCACAAAATAAAAAAAAAATCACCCAAGTCGAAAAGTAAAGTCATAACCAGAAAGATCAATATAATAGTCACGTCAAATATTTGTAAGCTTAAGCCAACTCTGGACAAACCCAACTAAAGGCATAACGAGAAAAATTTGGGTCACACAAGACACTGACATTGAACTGACACGAGGCGAATCAATCATTGAGAAAAATAGCCGTAACTAAACGCTATAGCGAGCAATGCTAGTAATATGTTATACATTCACACATCTCTCGTACTTTACAGGATAAGCTTTGTAAGTGAGTACCATGACCTCTAGCAAGAGAGTAACTATGAAGAAGAATATAATAAGGATTTTTTTCACGCTATCCCGCATATAATTAGCAATTTTCAAGACATTGCGTGCAATGTGGTGGAATTCACGTCGTGCATTATGTTGTTACCAGAGCGATGAAACGAGCTTAGAGATTATGCGAGCTATAAATATCCCTAACCCAAAACAGTCTCAGTCCCAAAACAGTCTCAGAATTCTTACCAACAAAATATTAAACCCGAAAATTTAGAAAAAAACCAACACAAAGAGTTTACTTCAAAACTAAAAACAGGATCCTCAACCATGGAAAAATATATCTGGATATATTTACGCCCATGGCAATATAGTTGCAAATTGGCTTAAATGGTTTTAGATAAGACCGTTCTGTCGACGTCCTAGGTGAACTAATTATATTCCGCTGTGGAACTAGTGAGATTTATCGCTGCGCAATTTAGTTGCGACAACACCTATATTTACGAGACGCCCGCCAACGTTTAAGAAGTCAATCTGAGTGTGGCTTCCAAATTGCTAACAGTTAATCTTCTTATTTACACATAAGAAAATATTTAAAACGATATACGTATGTATATAATAATAAATAATAATAATCAGCTTCGCGCTGTATCCCACAAACAACAGGGTAGGCAGAGGGCACCTACAGCTAAGACAGTCAGTATCTACATCTCTAGACATAAAATCTTATTTTTTCCTGTTCCTGTGCGAAATTAGAAATATGCCCTTTTAGTAATCCTATACATTTCCTAACATATCTAAATACTAAATTGCAATTTTACGTCTACTGGTTTCGTCTGTGTACATGCACAGACAGCAATTTACACGACAGAATTATAACAAATATTATGATATTTCCTAAAATGTAATCAATAGAGAACACCACGGGCGATTGTAAAATTTGCGTAAACTGTTAGCTCGAATCGAGGTTGTGTACGTATCCCACTCGAAGGAATGAAATATCTAATATTTTCATTTCTTCGCTCTAGAAATAAGGCGAAAAGCCCGGCGTTGATTCCACCCATTACGCAATGAATGCCTCGATAATTCAGCGGAAAATGGGGAACGGATGATTCCTAAAGAGAACGGAGTATCTTAACATTAGGTTCCCTCTGCCTACATTGCTTTGTGCGGAATACAGCGTGAAGCTAAAATAATATAATATAGAAGCATAGACTTAACAACTTACATATATACAAAACAGTAAGTATTACTGAACAACTTCTTTACCACTTTGCATATTATCTACAATTATACAGTAGTAGGAAAGCTATCTAGTTGAGGTCAAGTAGGCCTCACAAGAAAACTCGCGGTTAGGTTCATTGTTTGCGGTTTCCGGAACCCGACACGAGATATGTTTAAGATGTTTTGTTTTCATCTCTTACGAGTTACGTGTGAGGTCATTCCTTCGAGACCGTGATCTTGATTGTAGAAAGTGACATCATAAAGTATTTTAAGTGTAGCTTGTTTTGTTAATATTTACTATTCTTTTTTTACGGTTCTACACCCCAAAAGAAAAAAACGGAACCCTTACAGGATTACTTTCTTGTTTGTCCGTCCGTCTGTCAAAGTTCAGGATCGCGTATCAAGTTGTTATATATATCAAATATTCAGGTCTACTGCCTCTTGTAGCTGTTAAAAAATCAAACTTCTAAGCCAACACAACCAAAATATACAGGAAACAATTGAAAAATTTTCGAAACTCGCAAGAAAATCAAAATCTAAAGGCTACTTCCCGTGAACTCAGAGTCTTGAAATTTGGCACAAACCAGAGTCCTATAGCACAAATAAAATAAAAATCGCAAAAACTAAAAATTTATAGGCATTTATAGAAAAAAATAATAATAAGCTTATATTTGTAGTTCATTGCATACAAAATATAAGTTTGTACTTTTCCCAGTTGACCTACAGTCCTGAAATTGGTACGAAAACCTCGGTGCGCGAATCCGTCTCGCTCTTAACTGTTTCTTTAATGCACCAAGAAAACAAATTAATTTAAAGATACTCCATTCCCCACTCTCCGCTTATTTTTTCGAGATATTGCGCGTTAAGTGGGAGAACTCAACAATGTACTATGTCTATCAAATCAGGAAAGAAAAATATAATCATACTCCTGAGTTTCAACCGAGGACTACTAAAAATAACTATTATTCTGATCAGTTATAGAACCATAATGTTCAAAAATCGTGTTACATATTTGTTATATATTGCTGTCACCAACACCGCTTGTTACGTGGACATAAAATAGAAAGTAGCATTTATTCCGTTCTAGGAGGAATTATGGAGGAACCCTAAACTCCCTAACTTTGGCATGTAGGCATGACACAAGAAATTACAAAAATTCTAATGCCAGTACTTTAATCTGTACTTTGAGTAATAATCATTAAATAGGGGAAAAAATTTACATAATATACATTTATTTATTGAGTTATCTGCTACTCAACATGAAATCCTATGAATACCTCATTACATTGTTAATATAACCATAGTTTTACATTTTAACACAGTAGTTGATCAACTTGACCCTGTTACAAGTGTTATTAAAACCAATGCTTTAATTGTACTCATTCTTATACAAGTCGAACAGATAATCAAGTAAATGCTACGCTAAAAGGTTATATATATGAAAATAATATGATTTAATTATTTATTGTCATATCTAGTGTATTTATTTTTAGTTATATAAATTTTATATGATTTCTTTATAGTTCCATATATTTTCTACATGAGTATGGCCAGGTCAACAGAATGTCAAGAGGAATGTCAAGACTGCATTTTGTGTTTTCTCTCTCAAATTTGAAACATTATGGATAGAGTGGAGAGCAGATACATAAAAGTAATTTAAAGATAATCACTCCTCTGAGTGGAGACACAACCTTTAACCTCATATTCAGCCTGATACTGTTCTACAGCACTAAAATGGCATTTATTAAAAAAAAACCATATATCTAACTATAAAGATTAATTTTAAAATATATTTTGTACATATTAACTTTACTTATATAAAGAATTGTTCATATAAGTATAATTAGGAAAAAAAAACTCACATAATAACCTTCTTAATATTAGCACCTTTAAAAATTATGCAAAAATAGAAGATGTTTGAATGCAAGTAAAACTCAAGTTGTGGTATTTAAAAGTAATGAAGAAAGGATGTAATGGACATGTGTAAATGGAAATATATTGGAAAAAGTGAATGAAGTTGTGTATCTGGTAAGTAATTGTATCAGAGACAGAAGATATAAAATGGATGTGTTAAGGAGTACTATTGTTGTGGGGTAACAGGATTATCGTTAGAGTGTTTGCATTGATGGAACAGCAAAATATCAAAATAGCTGCTCATTTATACATAATTTATTGCTGTTACTGATGCTGTTATGAATGTGGCAATGAAACAGGGGTATGACAGAAGAAGATGAATGCTGGACATGCAGAGTCAGTTTCATTTCTTCAAGTTTACAAGAAGAAATACACAGAATGGTAGTTAATAGTGCTGATATTAGAGAATGAAGAATAATGTGTTTTTCACTTTTTTAACTCCTTCCAGTTAAGTACAAATGTTGAGTTCGTAGTACCATACTTCGTCTACTAGAGCTTAGAAATGAAAATACCGATTCATACATATAGGGTAAATTTTATTAAAATCGGTTTATAAAAAAAATTTATATCAATTAAAGTATGTTGGTGGACAAAATTGGTACTTTCTAAAAGAGTTATTTTATGCAACTGTTATAGTGAATTGGTCAAATCTTTAGTTATCAATATTTTGTTGTTTGATAGATTTCAAGATTTAGGACTCTCCAATGTAAGTTGACATCCTCCAAAGCAGCCACATAGAGCTTGAAATATCTCAATGATAGATAGAGATTTATAAGACAATATATAATTTATGTTTTAAAAATATAATAATCCAATTAATTTCCAAAACACTTACAACTATTATTTATTTATCCATAATTAAAATATAATAATTTATCCATTTTTAGGATTCTGTACCTCAAAAGGAAAAAAAAATACTCTTATAGGATCAATTTGTTGTCTGTCTATCAAGACCGTTTTACTTGAGAATGTGTTGTGGTATCAATCTGAAATTAATATAGTGTATAGGTTTACATTACTTTGGAGCTCAGATATTAAGCTTCTTATACAATACATACAAAAGACATGAGTAATTAAGTAATTATATGTATAATTTTTTCATTTGTTTCTTTTTGTATAAAATTCACCAAAAAATGCGAAACATAAATTCATTCATTAGTATTTCATAGAAAAAAATTATAACAAGCTTATATTTGTAGTTCCTTTAATAAGTATCCTAGAACAAGTGTATATGTGTAAACTTAAGTTTGTTAAGTTTAATCACCACATCATCAAAAACCTAAAATATTTCCCAATTAAAATCCAGAATTTGGTACAGAACCCTCGGTGGACGAGTCCAAATCATGCTTGGCCGGTTTTTTCTCAAAAAATACACTTAAACATTCATATATTTCAAGCAGGTGTAGCTGCATTGGGGCTGCTAGTATGTAATAAAAATATAAATCTACTAAATTGTACTAGACATTTTGTCAGACAAGTTCATACCATAATCAATAAATTATCATGTATATGGCACAATCACGTCTCCAATACTATATAGTACATGATTCATCACAAGGCTGGCTGACATCTGTTCTGCGGCATTGTAATGTAGGTAGGATTGAGAGCAATATATTAATAATAATGAGTTTTAATTACATAGATTGTACATGTTTTGTGCAATTAAAAAACAATGAATATAAATTTTTAGGTTGTTATTTAAAATAATAACTTACAAATACACAAAAATAGTTTTTAGCTTTTAGTTTTTAAAAAAAAAACTTATCTTTTATCTTTTTATGTTATATATCTTACTACATCATTAAAACAAAATTGTTTGTTTAAAGTATAGTTATATGGAGGACAATAGAAATATATTATACAATAAAGAAACAAAATATTCTACAAACTTGGAGTTGTCATACATGTCTTTTCATATAATACAATGTGTCATGGTGCAGGTATAAGTATATTTGCATACAGTATACAATATTTGCACATGTTTATTGCCTTTTAAACAATAAGGACACAGCCTTGTTTGAGCACAAGCCATGAATGACCTCAGATAGGTTATATAATTACCAGATACAAGACAAATATGGTGAATCATCTTATACAAACATTTCAGAAAAAATAAGTGCAATATGCAAAAAGTAAAATATTTATCTCTATTGTACTGAAAAAAGTTTAACATCTGAGTAATAGAGGTCATGACATTTAAGTGTCATTTAAAATAAATAAATATGTAACTGTTTAGTTAGTGAGCAATTTTATTTGTTTAGCGGAATATACTAAATAATTTATGAACAATGGTAAAACAACCCTCCGCATTCAAAAAACTATAGGTATTTCATAACATAAACTTACTGGAATTTGAATATATTATTTTTAATGGTAGTCATCAAATTTCGACAAATAGCAGATCGGCGTAATAGAAAATCTGCATCATCATCAGTTGATTGCTCATAACCTACAAAGAACTGCGACACACAATAAAAAGAGTACAGTTATAATTGGATTAAACTTACCAACTGCGGCGAATTCGTCAGGTGTCCTCCCGCCCGCTAGGAGCCAACGACACCAGTCTATTGTCTCCCATTCGTCAATAGCCTTGCTGGGATTCAGCAGGACGTCAAGAAGTGGGCCGAGGTGCTGAGGCGAGCCGCTCGCGCAGTCCGCATGGATATATGCAGCTGCACCCCGTTTACCCTTCTTCATTAACACTTGGGCAGTTGAATTAGACATTTTTACCCTTTGATCACTAGTCACATTAACAAATAAACTATACACATAAGTCACTGTATATTTCGGTCACTCACGGAAGAAACACCATTACCAGTTTTACATAAGGCAATGAACTGCGGTCCGTAACGCATCCGCGGTTAAACATCGTGGTGGCGTTTCAGCAATGTGCCATTGTATAACAATTTAGAAACATAAAAATGACCAAACAAAAATTTATACGTTGCAAAAGAATTTGAAATAGTTAATTTATTTCGCAGTTGAAAATAATAATAGAGCAATGCAGAAACAACTCGGCCATTCGAATGGGTTACCATAAAAATAAAAGTTAAATGTTAAATATGTTACCAGGTAGCATAACTATATTCAATTGATGAATACATTAAAAAGCTCTAGCAATATAATGTTGATTAAATAATATAATAAATAGATAATGACTTAACGTTTTATAATATACACATTTATTTAATATGATGCGGTTTTATAGAATTCGTATTAGTTTTTTTTTCTTTATATATATTGCGTTTATGGCGAATATTCGAAAAAATCGTTGAAATTAACATTTTAAATTTAGAAACATTACATAACAATAAAGTTTATTTAGTTACTTTAGAACAATCACAAATATTATAATATAATTAAATTTTAGTACAATTTTAAAAACTTGGAAATACGTTTGAGCGATTGGTTTTGGTTGTAAAAGATGGCGTTACTTATATATGTCTCAGGCGTGTTTATTCTCTGCAAAACGGAGCCCCTTCGATCTTGCTCCGACTTTCCGAGATGTACCCGTGCCGATAGCTGATCATTTTGAGCTTCTTGGCATGAACCTCACGTCAGATTTGAACTTTGGCCGTTACATCGAGTCTTTAGCTACAACTGCAGCTAAAAAACCAGGTGTCCTCTCAAAAGTTAGGCAGTATTTCACTCCGGGACAGCTTCTCCAACTTTATCAAGCTCAAGTCCGATCGTGTATGGAGTACTGCTGTCACCTCTGGGACGGCTCTGCTAAATATCAGCTAGCGACCTTAGACTCGATTGAAAATCGGGCCAAGAAGCTCATTGGCGACACAGCGATTGTTGAGGCAAAGCTGCAAAGCCTTGAACATCGTCAAAAAGTAGCCTGCCTGTCGATATTTTACAGGATACATTTCGGAGAGTGTGCAGCAGCGCTGCATGACATAGTACCCTCTTCTCCTTTCCACCTGCGGGGCACTAGACGTAGGCAGGGATTTCACCCATATGTTGTCGATATACCACCTTTTCGCACGCAACGCTTCGCCTACACTTTCATAATGCGAACTGCTAAAGAGTGGAACACCCCGCCTGCTGAACTGTTCCCCGACAAATATAACTTGGCCCTTTTCAAGGCAAGAGTAAATAGGCATTATCTAGGTAAGCATGCTCCATCATCGTTCGCATCGTCACTTACCACCAGGTGAGATAGCGGACAAATGTTTGCCTATCTACAATAATAAAATTAAAAAAAAAAAATGTTTTATTAATCCACCTTCTGCCGCTGTTGTTGCCGACGTGGTTCTGCAGGACATGGAACTTTTATTCCTAGCACTTTAGTGCCAATCAGTGGCAAATCACAGCCATGGTTTGATACGAGTACGTCTTGCAAACTTGCTGCCTTCAGCAAATGCGAGGCATATCTGATCTGGGCTGTGGTACTGATTACTAGGGATCCGAAGGTGAAAGCCTCAAAGAGAAAGTACCAGCGAGCCTCTAGGTACTTTAAGCAAATTGCCAAAATCATCAGAGCATATCGCCAAAATCTGTGAGAAGCTTAAGATCTACCCGTCCGGAACTCATGAGTTTTGGGCCCTCTCAAAGGCTGCACTTGGCAACCTTAGCCAGCCTTCGCTTTCACCATTACGCACAAGAAATGACATCGTGGTCCATACGGAAAAAGAAAAAGCCGATCTCCTGAGCACTCTCTTTGTCTCGGACTCGGATATGGATGACCGAGGAGCTAGAGCTCAATGCCTGAAATTAAGTTCAGCCTAGCTCTGTCTTCTTTGGACATCCACAAGTCGAGTGGGCTAGATGGCATATCTCGTTCAGTGCTCCATTCATGTGCTCCTGAGGTATCATTGGTGCTAATGCGTCTGTCTCGGCACTCTTATTCAATCGGCATAGTCCGAGACGTGAAAGGGCGCTCTTATTCTCCCGATCCCAACTAAAGGCGATTGTTCCGATTCATCTAACTACAGGCCTATTGCTATCACCTCTCTGCTCTCAAAAGTGATAGAGAGCATTATCAATGACCAGCTTTTGGTTTACCTGCAGAATCGTCGATTGACTAATGATAGTAAATATGGCTTCCGCCAAGGTCACTCAGCCGTGGATCATCTGATTTACCTAACCCACCGCTGAGCTGCAGCTATTGAAAGCAAGGGAGAGGACCTGGTAATTAGTTTGGACATCAGTATCAGCTTGAACTATTTGATCGCATACAACATAGAACCGTACAAATCATTGGGGACCCAATGATCTTTGAAAGGCTTGACACTTTAGCTTTGCGTAGAGACGTCTCCTCGCTGTACGTTCTCTACCGCATTTATCATGGAGACTGTTCTGAAGAACTGTTTGATCTGTTACCTCCCGCCGAATTTTCTAACCGCACAGTCCGTCACAAGCTAAAATATCAACTGTGTAACGTTCTACCTGCGGCAGTGTTTCCAGGTTGATATGAAATAGATACCTTTAAAAACCGTGTATCTCCACCTCAAAGGCCGGCAACCCACCTGTAGCTCCTCTGGTGTTGCACGGGGTCGTGGGTGGCAGTGATCACTTACCATCAGGGTCACCCGAACGCTCGTTTGCCTTGTTTTTTCCATAAAAAACAAACTTTTCTTAATCTTTCTTTTCTTAACATATACAATATCTATGTACACCCCACAATAGTTAGGTATAAATAATAAATACATATTTAATAGATTAAAAATAAACAAAACTAAAAACAACGGATTGACACCAAATTTGACATTTTAATTGGGTATATGTACTCTGTGATTGTGTACATGCCGCATGCGCATTATATCTGCGTAGTTTGCTTATATATTGAAGCTTATTTTCAACACGTGCTCTATCGAAAAAAAACGCTTTTACATTTAAATCTTTCATTAGTAAATTTATCTTTAGCATAATAAGACTTATTGCGTTAGTAATATAAATAATAATTATTACAAGATGAGTGAGGAAAATAAGGTTATGTTTCATGAAATGGAACTAGACGATAGAATTTTAAAGGTATGTTTTCGGCGGATGATTCGAATAAAAAGTGTATTTTGGAGTCGTTCGTTTTCCTTAATAAGTAGTCAAGGCATCTATATTCTATCTAGCTTGTTTTAGGCGATATCACAACTTGGATGGCCAAATCCTACATTAATTCAAGAAACCGCAATACCGCTTTTATTGGAGGGCAAAGATGTTCTCATGAGGGCAAGAACAGGATCAGGGAAGACAGCAGCATTTACAATACCAGTGATACAAAAAATATTGAACTTAAAAAACTCAAGCACACATCAATGCATCAAATCCCTTATATTATCACCTAGCAAGGAATTATGTGGACAGGTATATTATTATTATTCTAAATGAAAACATTGCGGTCACATCTGTACTGATTGTCTTAATAGAAGAGATTGAAAATTTTTGAGAGTGCAGAAGAAGCAAACAGCTAAAACTCAAAATTAAAAATGATCCTATAGTGCACTTCCTAAAGTGTGGTTTTATAATATCTACATATTTCACTTTATCACTTTGTTGACCATCTGACACAACTTTTATAAAGATAGCATGAAAGTATCAAGCTAAAATTTTAATACGAAATATGATATGCAAGTGTACAGTTCCAAAGAGCAAGGAAAGAGTCAAGCCTCTAAGTCAACAATCAAAAGATATGAGCTATAGGTTACTTCCCGTAAACCTACAGTTATGTCATTAGTATATTGTGAGAAATTACAATACAAATACCATTACAAACTTATATTTGTTGTTGATTTCAAACCAAATGAATGTATACTGTCTGCAAACTTACATTTGGTACTACAACTAACAATTTTGAAATTGGCATAGAACACACTTAATCAGTTTTATTTAATCTTTTAATTTCAAATGCTTAATAAAGTTTTTTTTTAACAGAACTTTTTTTGTTCCCAGACAACATCAGTAATAAATGATTTAACATTAAAATGTGCAAGAGAAGTCAGATGTATAGATATTTCATCAAATGGAGACATGCAAATACAGAAGTCGTTATTAGCTGATAAGCCAGATATTGTAGTAGCAACTCCATCAAGAGCACTTGCACATTTGAAAGCAAGTAGTATGAGATTAAAGGAAGATTTGGCTATTTTAGTTGTTGATGAAGCTGATTTAGTATTTTCATTTGGTTATGAAGAAGAAATTAAGGAGTTACTTGGGTAAATATGAATATACCATGTTTAGTATCTTAATAGGTTTTATATATATTATAAATATAAAAAAAAAGTTTTATACTTTATCTGTTTTATACTTTATCTTTATCTACCAAAGTGGGTAAATGAAAATAATATAATTATTCCAGAAGGGGGATTGATCTCACAGACAACACCAGTCCCTAAGTAAAGTGATGAAAGTGAAAACTTGCAAGTATCTTTTATTGCTGTTTTGAACTATTAACAAGGGTAATTTTCAATTGCATACATGTTTAAAAAATACATTAATAACTATTCTTTTGAACTTTTGAAAAAGTATAATTGAAACTACACTTCTTAGTTTAGTACTTCTTAGTTTTTTTATAGTAGTTCAAAAGAGTGATAAAAACATGCAATATTTCACTTTGGATACTTTACCTAAGATTATTTTGGAGGATTATCAATAATATTCCAATACTGTTACACTAGGCCACAACCAAATAAATTTTAACCAGATTAATCGCATTTACATTATAATTTTTTTTGGAAATCTGACATTTTGAACACTTTGAGTAGTCCACATGTCATGTGGACTTCATCTGTCAGTTGACATAATTATTATATCAAACTACTTACTACTAATTATTATATTAAATTTATAGACTAAAAAAAACTATTTCGCTTTTTGATGTGATATAAAATTTTCTTTTTTAATACTATATATTTATTCCTCAAAATATAGAATATTTTTTTCATGCATTGTATAGATATCTACCTAAAATATACCAAGCAGTGCTTGCCTCCGCCACGCTGTCAGATGATGTGTTGAGTCTTAAGAAAATAGTTCTACGGAATCCAGTAACTTTAAAACTTGAAGAACCAGAACTGGCTCCATCTTCACAGTTACAACATTACCACCTATTTGCAGAAGAGGATGATAAAGCAGCCATTTTATATGCACTGTTAAAATTGAATTTAATAAGGGGCAAAAGTATAATTTTTGTGAGGACTGTTGATAGATGTTATAAGTGAGTATATTTTCTTTCTTATATAAAAAAAAAGCTAACGTTCCTTCCTGCATGGCAGGAGGCAGACACAACTTGATTTTGGCTTTGACATATCATGAAGGGCAGGGGAAAATAAAAAATGCCAAGAAAAAGATTACGTGATTAATTGAAGGTGCAATAGTGTGTTGAAGGCCAAAAGTCAACACAATGTTTTGTTTACCAAAGCAGTGAAATAAAAATAATTTTAACATAAACATTCTCTGGAGAGGGCATTGAATCCATAATTTTCTTTCCACAATAATAGGTTGGATGTCTTAAATATTACTTATTATTGCAAATAATATAAAAAGTGGTGACCATAATCTAGTTAAGATTGTGGTTGTTAAATAAATATAATATTGGATTTAACAAACCTAACAAATAGTTTCTGTAGATGAGCGGAATTCAGAGTCTTAAATTTCTTTCTAACACCTTGCAAAATGCTTTATCAGCCGTAATGCAAGTAGTTTAGTCCAAACTCAAGTGAGGTCAATCTTGAGAGTAATAAATACAGCCATTCTCTAACAAATTCATACATTCATTCTGAAACTAGCTAATTGATTACATCTGCGTCAATGTTTGCAAAAGACGCCAACAACGTTGCTTTTTTTGCAAATCACTTATTAAAGAAAATAAATTATATTAGTATATAGTATATTTAAGAAAATATTATTTATTCAAATTTATTATTTACAAAAAAAATAACAATGTTTTTGTTGTCTTCCTTTGGAAATTAGCGGGTTTGCGAATTTATACTAATATTGATATATTACTTATAGGTTGAAATTATACCTAGAACAGTTCAAAATTGGTTCCTGTGTGCTCAACTCTGAATTACCAGCTGCTGTCAGATGTTTGTCAGTAGAGCAGTTTAACAGGGGAAGATATCAGATCATAGTGGCCTCTGATGAGAAAGCCTTGGAGAAACCTGATGGTGGGTTATTGACAGGGGAGGAAATTGGGGAGAAAAAAAAGGTTGGTTATAAAGTTTTTATTGATTTTAGCTTCATGTTTTGCCCCTAGCAGGGTAGTCGGAGAGAATGGACCAAAACCGGAGAGAATGGACTGCCCTAGTCCATTCTCCATTCAACCTCCTTAAGTTACCTTGCTTTGGTATCATTAATACTGTGTTTTCAAAGGTCAACGGAGATCTCCCCTGCCTCTCAATTTTCAATTGATTATCATTTTAATATTTGTAGTGGGTTGTGACAATTATATGGCACCCCTATAGATAGAAATGATTTTGTTTTTTTTTAGCATCACACTGTTTTCCTTAACAGGGTTAGAGAAATATTAATAAAATATCCTGTAATTCCAAAAACTTTTTTATTCTCAAAACAACTGACCATAAAACACAAATGAAAATTTTTGGCTTTAAATAAAAACGGCTCATTAGTTTCATACTAAATGATATAGTATGAAAAGAAGGAATACAAAAAAAAATATTTGTAAAAACAAAAACCCCGACTGCATAAAACTGAAAAGAAAATAAACAAGCCCAATAGTTTATTAGGATTAACAGTCGGGACCTCCTTTTGTTCCTGGTAAAGATTTTATTCCTTAAAGAATCACTTATAGGTCCCGACTGTTAATCTTAATAAACTATTGGGCTTGTTTATTTTCTTTTTAGTTTTATGCAGTCGGGGTTTTTGTTTTTACAAATATTTTTTTATTTTTCACTTTTTTGTTAGGATTTATTAAAGTAATGATAATCATGATATACCTTTTTAAAATACTCGTATTTAGCTCTTGAATTTGATACCCATATTGTGGTATTCGAAACGAAATTTTTTTGTTTTACTAAGTCCCACAGCTGCCGTGATTGTTTTTTTTTATCGTCATCTATCTAAGAACACTTGGACTGCTAATACGAATCTAACGATACCTTAATTATGTAAATCCGTTCAGAGGTTGTGGAGATATGAAGTAATAAAGAATATTACATACATACAAGATTCGCGCGAAAAACATAACCTTTCCTTAGCAGTGGGGAAAAAGCAACTACTACTACTACTATTTTTTTTTTAAATTATGTCAGACTTTCTGGCCAGTCGTGGCGCAGGGGCACAAGTGTATAACTGTAAATGCGACTGGTTTTGGATTCGATGCCCACTTAAGGGAATGAAATATTATATTTAAATGTATATTTTCATTTGTTCGCTCTGGTGTCGTGGCAAAGCGCGGCGTCGTGTTCCCCCATTTACGCCTAGGTCGCCTTTGCCTACACTAATGTGTGCGGGATACAGCATGAAGCTGATAGTCAGTCTTTCAAAGCACAATTGCGACGTAAAAATAATGTAATAACGACATTTTTTATAATATTACAGCAAAAATCAAAACGGAAAAAGGATAAAGAATCGGGAGTATCCCGTGGAATCGATTTTCAGCATGTGTCAAATGTTATCAACTTTGATTTTCCGTTGGATATTAATTCTTATGTACACCGTGCTGGACGCACTGCGAGGGGGACTAATCAGGTAATGTAAATTAAGAAAATATAAAAAAAAAACTAGCAGGATTTGAAACCAATCTTAGATTACCTTTATCTTTTTGTCTGCATTATACTTTTTTTGTATTATTAAGTAACATGTTTTTGTGTGAATTATAAAATAATTGATAAATTGTTAAATTATTACTGTTGTGATGCCATATACAGCATATTCATTATGTAGTGTTATTTCAAGTGGCTATGAATAAGTGAAAACATTTCTTGTTTTTATTTGCTTCACGTATGCCGAACATAGTAGAGTAGGTTGAGAGAACCTGGGAACTTAGCGTTAAGACACTCCATTTTCATAAAGACATTTCTGTTCCCCACGTTCTGCCGAATTTTGGAGGCATTGCGTTTTGAATGGTGGGAACTCAACGCCGCGATCTGCCTCATTAAAAGAGCTAGAAAATGAAAATATCTAATTCTCTCGAGATTCTCATATAGAATTAAATTCACTCGAATGAGAATCGAAACCGCAACCTTCGCCACGATTGGCCTCAATAATAATATTAATTACTTTAGTGTAATATTACAAACTAAACAAAAAATAAATAATTTATTTATAATACACACAATCCCACTTGGCTATGATGGCGTCAATTAACATATACTTTTTTTATTTTTTAAGGGATCAGTTTTGTCTTTCGTATCAATAAGAGAAAAACCGTTAATGTATGCTGTAGAAGAACATTTATCTAAAGGATTTAATGGACAACAAGTTATACAGTAAGTTATATTTCTTTATATGTATTTTAAAAAGGTCCCACTCATTTTCTTGCGCCTGTTCTTCTTAGGTCTAAGGCTTTATGTTTTAGTAAATTGGTATGCAACATTAAAAAAAAACTTGTTTTGAGTCGAATTATTTTACTTCATATTTTTTCTTCACTCATCTTACCCATTTAGTAGCATAGGGAATGGTGACGAATCGCTTCCTTTTTTATATTTTTCACCAAATAGCGTGTACTATATAGATATTAGCTTTTGTTATCAAAAACGCAGTTATAGGCTTTTTGGTTTAGTGATTAGAAAATTGAGTTAAGGTTGGAGATTCCATTGTTATTTAGGATTTATATTTGTTTATATTATTTCTAATTTAAAATAAAATAATTCCTTCTAATTCATTAAACAGCGTCAAGGTGTTTTTTTTTATTTTACCTGTATATTTTATGGTATAACTCTTTTTTTTTCAGAAAATACGAGTTCGCACTGGATGAAGTCGAAGGATTTCGCTATAGATCTAGAGACGCGTGGCGCGCCGTTACACGCATCGCTGTACGAGAGGCGCGGTTGAAGGAAATCAAACAGGAACTGCTTAATTGTAAGAAATTACAGGTTTGTGGGTGTTATTTTGTTTTATTGGCTTAAGTTAGAGTCCAGGTGAGGAGGAGTAGTGTTTGTGTATATGTACAACCGTTAGTTGTGAGCTCGATCCGTATTTGGAAGAAGAATTGTGATTAATAGGAGGATAAGAAGTAAAAATTACATCAAGGAAGAATTATAATTGTTTTTTTGCTCTACTAAAACAAAGTATTCAATGTATTAAGAGTCCTAATATCTACAGGATCTCATAATGTTGTACTTATTTAAAATCAAAGGCTAAAAGAAAAGGACCATATACACTAACACATACCAATTACTGAACTCTTTAATAAATTTATTAATTTCACATGATGAAAACTATCAATCATAAAACATTGATGAACGACTAATCTTCTCTCTGACAACCATTCCAGAATCTTCTCCCACCCACATCAAAACTTCCATACCATTTACACTTAATATCATACTTTCAGGGATACTTCGAAGAAAATCCAACAGACCTACTAGCATTAAAACGTGATAAAGCACTTCATACTGTACGACTTCAGTCGCAATTGGCTCATGTACCGGAGTACCTTCTGCCAGCTGCCCTCAGGAGTGAGGATGTAGAACCTGATGTGGAAGCACCTGTTCCAGTTAAGAAGAGGAAGGTCAACTTCGGTAGTGCTAAACGGCATAAGTATCAAGTGAGTTACTCTTTTTGTTTGTTATTTTATGTTACTACTTAACACTAGGTTCCCAGGTACCCTCTACTTAATACAAAGGTTATTAAAATTATAAAATAATTAACAAAGGGTCTAAAGGGTCTGTCTAATAGATATTTCTTATTATTTGTTTTTCCAGGCGCGACAAAGTGATCCCCTCAAGAGTTTTCAACTAAAGAACTTAAAGAAAACGTCCACCGGAGACACGGATACGTAATATACTGTTACATAGTATAGCATGGAGGGAATCATTTGCTTAAATAAAGTTATTTTTAATAATAAGAAATTGTTTTTATACAATTGTTATAATAAAGTGTATTGAATGGCAGTCTTTTCTTTGTAGAGTTGATATTGAGTACTAAAATGTGGTACCGTGGAAGTGTCATGATATAATATTAAATATTTAAATTATATAATTTGTTTTTTTTTATTAAATTAATTTTAGGTATAATTGCTGAATATATAAAGGCTAATCATTTTTAACTAAGATCGTCTAGTTCTTTATATTATATAGCATGTGAGAGCCATTATTAAACATTTATACTTTTTCTCAATATTACGAGATCTTATTATGCGCATGATCTTATACATTTAGCGCAGTGCGTTTGGAGTGAACGGAACGGTGGTTGTGGGAATAAAATCATTCCCCCCACTCAGGGGAATGATTTTATTTAAATTGCCATTTCCCCATTCTGGTAGGCAAAAAGTGACGTTGAATTGTACTACCTAACATGCACTATTTAATTTTTTTTTAAATAAGTAAAGGGAAATGGGAATCTTTACAGGATTACTTTGTTGTGCCTCTGTCAAGATCATTAATCTCAAGATTGCATTGATATATTAAGCTGAAATTAATATCGAATATTTAGCTCTACAACCACAGAAAACCTAGTTTCTAAGTCAACGCAATCAGTGGACATGTTCATAATTTTATCATCATCATATCTTTTACGCCATTTTCATTTCAATAAATAAAAAACAATTTTAAAATGAATTGATTTGGGATGTATAGGATTGTTATAGCTAATTAAAAAACTTTGACTTAAATTTATGGTATTCGGACTTCACCGTTTTCTACTTTCTCTTTTTTCTACCGGATTCAACCGTTATATTCATGTTTTTTTCCAATTTCCGTTTAGATATACTAAACTTAACTAGATATTTCTAAGCCATCTAATTGGATATTTTTAATTCATAGGTTAGTAGGTTACTTATAAAGAAAATAATATTGCTCCGATAAGTTAATAAATATTATTAAATAAATAGAAATTAACTACATAAAGGCTGTATGATAGTGATATCATTGGAAAAAATATGTATAATAAAAAAAGAAAGTCCTATATTTTGACAGTTTATTTTGACCGCCGAAATAAATTAAATTATTCTTGTATGTATTTTTTGTTTAAAAAATAATTTTGTTAGATGCCATAACAATATTTTATTGTATTAAAAGTAATATAAAATTAGCAAATGTTACGATACAACGCCATTTTTCTCGTAAAACATCAATGAAAATGTCACATTTGTTTATAAAAAATTAGAAATTAGAATTGAGCGAGTGGACCGCGCAGAACGCAAGTCCGACTACCAAAAATTAAGCGCAAAACGTATCCCAAAAGGGATAGTTACAGGCGTCGCGGCTAAACGCAGTGCAATGTTCAGCGCCAGCCCGGGGCAACCGCCTTCCTGATCGCGGTACACCCTGCGCAAGGTTAGTATGTCAACATAGAAAATGTCTGCCCTTTTATACCCGCGCGTGGAAATCTTGCCATCGCGATTTAATTGTTTTATTGTTATTTTGTATAACGACATCTGTTAGGCGAATTTGAATTTTAGTTCTGGTTTTCTTTTTTTTTTTGGATTAAAAGGAGGTTTTATGTTAATACTTTAAGAGTTTTTGTGAAAAGGGTTATTCAAGTAAAAGTTATCAAAAGTTTCCATTGGTACTTATAGAGAGTATATAAACGTATTTTCTTTGCATTGAATATTTGACTGTGTACTGTGTACTTTAAACCCAAATAGTCCAATTCGGGAAAAAAGAGATTTATTTAAATTATTATTAATAGTGCCGAAAAAAAAGTTATATTTCGACTCATCTGAAGAATAATCTCATATTTGCAAAGACACTTCTTTGCTAATAGGACCTTATTCTGCAGATCAGGTTATTTATATAGAAATGTTATAATGTAGTTCTATTCCGTCATAAAGTACGCCGTGTTGCATAATGGAAATCAGAAGGTACAGAGTTTTAATATGCTATAAATATAGTTTAGTAGTTATAGCTTGTTATGTTTTTAATATAAAAACTACTTAATTATAGTATTCGAGTACAATAAAACACCATTCTATAGAAATCTATTTTTTCAAAAATGTATTGATTCAAATTGATTTAGAATTTCGTCTCTTTTTCGGCGGTTCTTTGATAACAGTTTTGGAGTCGCTGAATGCCTTCCTCAGTGCAAATGCTTGTTGTCGTATGGACACATTTCTAGAAGGTTCCAGTGAAGAGAACGGTCTGCTGAGGTAGTACCCGTACGCTCCCATCTCTCTACGCTGCCACGGACTTGCGGTTATCCTAGGGAAAAATGTTTATTAAAACTTTAATTCAATTGAAAATGTTGTGAAAATGATTCTTATAATGATCGATAAATACTTTGCATTCATTTATTTATTAAAACAAATCATAAGTATATGGGGAACATTTAAAAAAATCAAAAAATTTTGGGAAATTTTCCGTCTTTAAATATACGTAAGTATAGAAGAGAAAGAAGAAGTGTATGAACGATTTTTTTTACCATATCATAAGTGGCGGTGTGGCTGGTTTAGGTCTTGTTTGTATATATACAGCAAGGGGCAGAATAGAAAACATCCAGATCATCCACTGTTGCATCAATTTACAACTCTCTTCGTCTTCGATTACTAATGTGTAGCCGTTTTCCTAAATATGATTATTAGTTAGAAAAGCAATTCGCAGTTCGTATCAAATAGAGAGAAAGTTATGTATTATTATTTATTCTTAATGTATCTCCCGCCCTGATATTTTATTTCCTTTTCAGTTATTAGTTTATAAATAGGCTGATGGATTTCTAGATCGTAACCACGGCGTCTTAACTTTTGCTTCGAACCAAATTTTTGCGTTTGAAGGTTTTTTTTTTCAAAAGGCACCATGTTATTCTGGGCTACGCATGGCCAACTATATCCTTATTTAAACAAGATCTATGATATTTAAGTAATGTTTGTATAAATATTCCCTCCCGAGACAAAATCAAATAATAATTTTCATCACACTTTCAAAAATTGTTGAATGAAAATAATAAAAAAATCTCCCAATAAGCACACTTCTGTAACAAACATACAAGTGTTTGTTCTGAGTATATTTATTTATAAACAAAATACTCACTGCAGTATAACAATATTCTATGAAGAATTTCGTAACGTTTACAACAATGGCCCAAAAATGAAGACTGTATATGATCATCCAAATGAACAGAAGGTGCTGCAACAAAAGCGAACTCTGTATTTCTTCGGATAATTTTAACAGCTAATAGGTATCTAAAATATGTATATATATACATTCCCAAAATCTCATATTATATATTTACTAGTGACAAATCAATTAACCTCTTAGGTTTAATGAATAAGTAAATTATGATAAACGGTGGTAGTATATTCAAAATCACATAGGAAATTGTAGAGTTGCCATCTTAATCTTTGTTAATTCCATATTACATTAGTCTACACAGAGAAACATTTTTTTATAATATTAAAAAAATATATAACTGAATCTTTCTAGTTAAATAGGTGACCGTTCTCGTTATCATTATCTTTTTCTCATAACGCGAAGAAAAAAAATAAAAATTTTATGTATTAAATCAATATTATCCTTATACCTGTATAATCAGTTCCCATATCGGCACGCGTCTGAACATAAACCTTCTAAACATGACTGATATAATGCGATGCGCGAGCGTAGCAGACCCTACTGACCATAGAAACGTTGGTATTGTAGACAAGTAGGTTTCACCACATTTCGCACTAATTAGTAACTGAAAAATATATAGTAATTGATATACCTAAGCACTTACATTTTTTTTACTAGCTTCACGCTTTATCCCTAGCGGGGTAGTCAGAGAGAACAGAGCGCCAAACGCTACGGTCTCTACATACCTCTTTCGCCTCGTCCACTGTCATCATACATGCCCTTCGGGGTGTCCTCATGCTTTTTACGTGAGACAAATACAAAAAAATGCAGGGTATAATTGAGGCCAGTCGCGGTGCAGGAGCACAAGCGTGCGACTTTAAGCACAGCAGGCTGTGGGTTTCATTTCTTGATGATGATTTCCCCCACTCCACACGCAATGCCTCCGAATTCGGTGAAAAGTGGGAAACGGTAGTGTCTTAGCACTAGGCTCTTAGATTTCCTCTATCTACACAACGTTGTGCAGGATACAATAAAAAAAAATATAACAAAAAAATATTTAAAAAAGAGGCCGGTCGAGACTGTAAAATCGACTGGTTGTGGGTTCGATCCCCACTCGAGGAAATGAAATATTTATTTACATTTATATTTTCATTTCTTCGCTCTGGTGTCGACTGAAGCGTGAAGCTGATAATAATAATATTTTAAAAAAATATAAATAAAATATTTTTATATTTGCCATACTGGATTTGGTTGTCAATTTTACCTATACATTAAAATTAAACGTACCTATACCTGTGAAGTAATTTGGGGAATGGAAGTGTCTTATAAATATAGAAGCGTTAGCAAATACTACTAGACTGTACTACCTGGCTGACTTAAGCAAAAGAATTTTAAATAAAATACAGTCGAATTGATAACCTTCTTTTCTTACAGAAGTCAGTTAAGAAAGATGAAAACTCTCTAAATACCTCTACACTTCCCTTTTTGATATAATTCAAAACATTCCAATACCACATCCCAGACAGTGTTACATAGGAAATACACATCATAAAAACAAATTAATAATTTTACGGTTTCATTGCTATGTGCTTTATATAAAAAAAATATAGGATTTTATATTATACTGTATGTAATGCTATGACATGGCCGTCACGTTTCGTATGACGTCGTTTACGTCTTTGACGTCACACTGACAAATAATATATTTTTTAATCATCTGCATTATGCGTTTTAAGTGCCGAAAGCTCAACTAACGTGTCTTGATTTGTGGATAATTTAAGATGTCACTAATGCCGTGGTTTCTTATTCTAATATCCTTTTATTTATATTTATAAAATACTAGAACTGCTAAATTAATTTGGCGAAAGTTGGGAACGGAGTGTCTTAACACTAAGTTCCCTCCCCTGCTGTGTGCGGGATACAGCGTGAAGCTGATTTTTTTAGTACTACTATACTATAGTGACATGCGGCTTCGTCCGTATGAGCAAATGCAAATAACTAAAAGTTGTGTATAATATTTGACGTAGTCTATGCCTGATGCAACTTGGAGTCCATGGGCGATGATTCTATAGTTCTTCGATAAATGAAGTATCCAACACAAAAATGTTTTTTTCTATTCGAACGAGTAGCTCCTGAAATAAGCGCGTTGTACCAAAAAGTAAAGATATAGAAAAAAGTATAGATTATTGTCTTCTTGATTTAATCCTAATGGGGTAGAATGTGAAGAAGAGAATGAAATGTCACTAGACTTTGGTATTTACTCGATTCATTGTATAATGTGTGAGATAGAGTTGAAGTATAAGAAAATTTGATGCACACATACGCTAATTAAACACTTTTCTATAAAATAACAAGTAAATCACAAATTATATCTCTATATGTTTATTAAAAATTTACATAAAAAATATATATTTTTACATATTTATTTTAACAATAACATCATGTATAAATGGGGTATGTATCAAATATCCAAGATGGTCGATTGTCAGAGTAGGCGCTCCTTCGGCACGACGGCGCCAGAAGCGCACTTCCGGGCGTTCGGCGCACCATTGCACGAACATCGGGTTTCCTGTACCAGAACATAATATTGTCACAGAGGCCGTGGTATCAGCAACAAGGCACATTGTCTGACTATAAATACGACGGTTGTACGTTCCGTCTCCAACTGAGGAAAGTTTTTATTTAAATATTCATTATAAAAAAAGTTTTATTTTGCACGTGCAGTTGGAAAGAAAATAATCAAAAGTAATAAAAAATCCTAATAAAACCATATCTGCTCAACCACCTACGGCCAGTTTCATTGCGGCTACGGCCCGTCGGCAGTACCTACTATAATTAAATTTAAAACATGAAAATCACCGTAATATATCTTCTGAGTTGCGCCACCGCGTGTGCGGTAGTCTCGCTGGGCTGGCGGAGCACGCGCGCGCACACTGTCGGAGTCGAGAGGGACACTGAGAGGGGCGTGCAGAGGGACTGGGACTGGGACTGGGAGGCGAGGGGTGCCCAGGATACGCTGGTCGCTCCTCGGATCTCCACCGACGAGTGCTTCGGGGGTGCGATCTCACTCTAGGTTGCAATTGTATTACTATAGTGGGTTATTGGTTTTGGTTATCTGATTGTTTGCTTGTCTGGACTTTGTGCGATTGAAGAGCTTTGGAAAGTTGAGTGATGTTTTTTGTATTTTCTTATGGTTTTTAATCATTTTTGTTTTTTGGGTAGCGGAACTCAACCCTGTCTTTAATATAAACATGACCATAGCATTTTCACAAATAAATAAAAAAACTTGCAAGTAAATTCAATTAGCATCTTAATAAAGAACTATACTGGGTCTTTAAGCCACTATAATCGCTTTGACTGTACAAAATTATATGAAATGGAATATCTGTGTATTCGCTTTAATCTAAAAACATAAAATCAGTCATTCACTAACAATTTAAAAACTTATCAAAAATGTTATTTAATGATATTATGTATGTATTTTGATGAATAATTTAATTTATATTATGTATGTTTTTTTAATAATATAGCTACACGAAAACAATACAATAAGTGTTAGTTTACGTTTGCACGTCACTAGGCGGGCTGGTGTAGTTCCTGAGTCGTCGGTGTATGGAACCCACGAAGCTGTTCACTTTCTGCATGGTGGTGTGAACACCGTTGGAGGCGCGCTGGTGAAGCTCGGTTTGCCTAAACAGATAGTCACACAAACTTAATAAAACGAATTTTACACTAAATTAATGAAAAAAATCATATCGTATCGTAAATTTGAGTGAAAAAGGAACAAAACAGATACGGACACTAGTGAGAAGGAAACATTTTTAGAAGCGGCAAACTTCGGGTATCTCGACTGACTGGAATCCACCAGTCCAACGCAAATTTCACAAAAAATACATATAAAAAAAAACATCTAACATTACCAACCACTGTTCCAAATACGGCATATTGAAACGTCTACAGTAATGCTTCCTGACATAGTCCGCGTAACACAGCGAGAGGAACCAGCACACCGTGATGTGGATCTGAGGTTGCTGCTGCTTGAGGAACCTGGTTAAAGGTCCTATAGGTAACACTTCAGACTTGCCGAGGAGACCTGCTGTTGTCATTTCTAGGAGCATGCTTGGACTCTGTTGAATAACGTTTCACTTCTTTGTGTGAATATAAACAAAATAATTATAGTTATTTAAGTAGATATATTTTCCAATTGGACAGTGTTTTGATTGTTATAATGGTATTTTCCTATCAAACATACAAAATAAAAGTAAGAAGTCACGGATTCATATGTTTCATATAAGTAAAGGACTTTTTTTAAATAAACTGGTTTTCATATATTGACCAAAAGGCATCTAAAATTATAGCAATGTTAGTTAGTCAAACCATTATTTTTTTTAAATAAAAGTATTAGTCGCAACTATAACTCACATCTCTAATGAGCGTGTCCAGATAGTACTGAAAGAATCGCATGGAGCACACCCATAGATGTATCATCAGCGCCAGCATTCCGACGACCATAGTTGACTGTTGGGGTGTTAAAATTAATGTTCTATTATTTTATTTTAAATAAATAAATCAGCTTCACGCTGTACCCCGCGCACATCAAGGTAGGCAGAGGGAACCTAATGTAAGACATTCCGTTCCACACTTTCTGCCGAATTCTGAAGGCATTGCGTGTTAATTGGCAGAACTCAACGCCGCGCTTTGTCTCGACACCAGAGCGAAGAAATGGAAAGATAAATTTAAGTAAATATTTCATGTCCTCGAGGGGGGATCGAACCCACAACCAGTCGGTTTTACAGTCACACTTTGTGCCGCTTCGCCACGACTGGACTCTATTTTATTTTGATACTTTTTAAAAGTATAAACTCGCGGACAACTCGCGAATGTCATGTATGAAATGTTTTTACTTTTCGGATTGATCAAACAAAGAACGGCGTTGGAGTACTCAACTCAACCCGCTATGTTTTGAATTGGGCAGTTAGTAGAGAGAAAGAAGAGAGTGTCTGAACACTTATTTTAGATTCTCTGTACTCTACTATATATACCTAAAAGCGAAGTTAAAACACCAAAAACTAACTATAAGAGTCTTCTCCATCACCGACACTTGGAGGCGATCGCCAGGTAGGAACACTGTCGCCTGCAGCTCGTTGTATAGGAAGAGGGCGGCGGCGCTCGCGAACACCACGGTCGGGCCCATCCCCCACGCCTCGCCGTTGCAACTCAACCATTTCACTATGGACTCTATTTGGATTTCGTATAGATTCTGTGAAGTTATGTTTTTTTTATAGTAATATTGAATGTCCTTCCTTTATTTGTTAAATAGATAAATAGTTTATTATTAATAAATTAGTACATTTAATGTACTGTGTATACATCAACGGTTGTGAGTTCATTGCCCTCTATGTTAAACGATTTATTTTTTATATTCTTCGATCTGGAAACCAGACAAAACGCAGCGTAGAGTACCGTTTTATTCCACTACTGTTTCCCTATAGTACTATGGTTTGGCAATTTCTTTGGGTTGAGCTCATATCGACAAGACTCATTTGCTTAATAAATGAATTTTGAATTAAAATAGGCGATATTTCATTGTGAACACGATAAAGTATAAACACTCAACTTGCAATATTTTCTAATAAATGAAAGAAAGGAAATAGTGATTTATCACTACACCCATGATTCACTCAATATATAGATGTCTAAGACTCTGTCTTCAATTATATATAAACTTTCGCAATGTATATTTGAGCTTACGGTTTTTTCCGCCATGTACGCGATGGTGAGACGATATACTCGTATCTATGTTCTGTAACATTTTCACTTATAAATTTTTACACATTTTTTCGAATTTCATTCAATATATTTTCTTTAAGGGAAACATATTGATTGTCAAAGAGACAACTGGCTATGGTAGAGATGTCGAAACTAGATGGTTTATTAATGTTGATGTTAAAACCTTTTTGATTTATTTATACAAAAAAGTAAAGCAGCCGCGGCGCAACAGCACAGCTAATTTGTTAACGCAAGTTCTATGGATTCGATTTACACGCTTTCACTCTGTTTCGTATCGCACGGCATTGAGTTAGTGGCGTAACTCTACACACAATGTCTCGAAAATTGGGCGGCGCGTGGGGAGTGTCTTTTAACACTATGTTACCCTCTGCTTAAACTGCTATATGCGGGAAAAAAATAAAATGAAAACAAAAAAATCTCTTCGATGTGCAAAAAGTGTGAAGCTACATTCATAATAATAATTAGGTCTTTTTACTAGACGTTAAACTTTACAGTATTTCCAAATGCCCAAAAAATGTCGTTGGCAGCATAATGTTTATTTTATGAGGTATATTTAATATTTATGAAAGACGGGAAAATAAAATGAAATGTTATGTATATACAAATGTTCAGACGGACCTGTAATGGCTGACACAGGCCACATCTATTCATTTGTTTTTTTATTCTAAATTCTAACATCAAATAACGTTATATATTCACTACATATTACATTCATCCTACAGATAACCTAATATTATATAAAAATAAATAATACAGACAATATATTTCAAATTATGGCAACATTGTGGGTATATGAACTTTTGATTTTATACAAAAACATTTAGCACACACGTTAAGCATTAGGGATTTCTAGCATATAACAATATTTATTTTTTTAAATATAGCTACTTATAACAGGGTTATAGAACACATATAGCTTAAGGCTTTCTAATATTTTTATTATTATTCTTTATTCCTAATATTATTTTACGAATTACAGATTATATATGTAGAATATTGGTATATCATATGAAATAAATATTCTAAATCTATTTAATATATTTAATGTTTTTTCTAATAAAATCTAAAATTATGAATATTTGATTATATAGAAATTATTTAGGTAACCACTTTGCTATCTAACATTTAATATTATTATAACATCACTACAAACATCACGTATAGTTCTACTGATTACAATCGAAATTATATATGACTAAAGCAATTATATTGTACTACATCGTTTTTACAGCTATATTGATATTATTTACAATTTATAGCATTTTCACACCCATTGCCCTCGGGTGTAGAAATGCATATGCTTATATTTAAAAAAAAACACCAATTAAATATCAAATAGACACAAAACACAATATATAAATTATATTATAGTCCGATCAGCATTTTTTTCTTATATACAAATATACATCTAACATTCTTGTACACTATGAGATTAAAGTTTTTACCTATGCTCCGACTATATTAGGTTTTAAGATTCGTATTTATAAAACACTTTCAACTCTGAGACCGATCTTGAGATGTCGTTTTAGTAGTGTATGAATGAAAAAGCATCTCAAGATCGCTGTCAAGATTGATCTCGGAGTTAGGAGCGATTTATAAATACGGATATAAGTTTGACTTAACTATTTTGCTATCTTATATTGAATATATTTTTTAATATTACTTTATATAGCCATTTGAGACCCGCGAGATTATTTATTATCTATTTTGCAATAAACATACGTATTATTTCTATATATTTTTTCTAGGAAATTTTAACACTCACGCTATATTGTGCGATTAAACGACTTGTCCTAACTAACTTACATTCACTAATATTTGCGAATAACGATTTACTACGATATTAGAATAAATATATAATAAATTTATAGAAGCTTCTATTATAAAGCTTAATTATAGAGCAAACTTTTTCACTAAAAACCTTCTTGTATAAGGTAGTGTTGCCAGATAATATTATTTATCTATTTTCGTACGTATATGATGAATATTTTAATATATTTTTTAATTATATTACTAACGTAAATGTCTATACAAGCCATTCAATAGTAGGTGGTTTAGTTTCTAATGGGTTATTGTAAGATTTATATGTGTGGATTGGTCACAGACTGCACAGGGCTTGGTCTGATGGCGGTATTGAAGTCTCCACTGGTCGTTTCATTGCTTTGATGCGCTAGAAATAGAAAGGATCGAATGTAAGTACGAAACTTAGTACGAAATTTTAATAATTATAATCGTGTGAAAGCGTTCTTTTTTTACGTTTAAATGAGTAAACATTAAAGGACTACTGACTATATCAACTTTTGTAATTTTTGTTTGAATTTTACAAATATTAAGTTTTTTAGCTTCACGCTGTATCCCGCGTACGGATATGGTGGGTATGGTGGGTAGGGAAAAATGTAAAGAAATTGCAAAGAAAAGATGCAATTTTTTTAGTGGAAAAATCACCTAGCCTAACTTAATGTAAGCCAATCGAAAATCTGCCTTCTAACATTTAATAAAGTAAAAAAAAAAATCAAATCAAATCAGCTTCACGCTGTATCCCGCACACAGCAGGGTAGGCAGAGGGGACCTAGTGTTAAGACACTCCGTTCCCCACTTTCTTTTTCATTGCGTGTTGAGTGGCAGAACTCAACGCCGCGCTTAACCTCGACACCAGAGCGAAGAAATGGAAATATAAATTTAAGTAAATATTTCATCTCCTCGAGTGAGGATCGAACCCACAACCAGTCGGTTTTGCAGTCACACCTCGTGCCGCTGCGCCACGACCGGCCTCAAATAAAGTCAAAGTACCTATATTAAAAGCATAAATTACTTACATTAGTAAAACTCCCGGGCGTAATACAGAACTTGTACACGATATACACTGGTATACAGGACACGGTGGTGCCCGTCATGATCCAGCCCACTTGGATGGACCAGCGCGGATAGTTGTACTCGCCTCCCAGCATCTCCTCGTGGGCCAGTACGGAGAACACGAATAAGACTAGCAGGAATACGGGGCTGTAAGGCAATTTATGAAAGTGTTATGTTCTTAAAATAAAATAAATAAATCAGCTTCACGCTGTATTCCGCACACAGCAGGGTAGGCAGAAGGAACCTAGTGTTAGACTCTCCGTTCCCCACTATGGTATTAACGCTTAACCTCGACACCAGAGCGAAGAAATGGAAATATAAATTTAAGTAAATATTTCATCTTCTCGAGTGGGGATAGAACCCACAACCAGTCGATTTTACAGTCACACCTCGTGCCGCTGCTTAACTTATTGTTCTCAGTACAATCTTAACATATATTTTTAATATAAATATTTCTTAAATTTGAATTCTTAATCCATCTTATTAAGCTATATATTGAACTAGACTAGAAAATAAAGTTCCTTATCTAAATTACCTAATATAAGACCAGCAAGCTCTCCAGAACCACCCAGGCGTATGACCCAACATGCTTCTCACATCTTCTGAGAATCTGTCCACGCCGTATACCCAGCAGACACCAGCAGCTTCAGCGAAAACCACGAAGAGGATGGCTAGCCCTGGACCATACACGTTCAGGAGATCTACTAGGTATACGCCTCCCTGGATGTGTTTGTATTATTTAAAACCTTTTATAAATTATCGCTCGTGAACGATACTAAGCTCTAGCGTACGTACGTAGCGTACTTTGCTTAACCAGATGGCAGAAATAAAATTTGGATTTACAAGTATATAACCTATGCATTTTTTAAGTAGGGTAGGCAGAGGTAACTTAGATATTTAGAGTTAAGACACTCCGTTCTCATTATCTTACTTCCGTTTTCCAATTTCCACCGAGTTTAATCGTCAATGGTATAATATAATTATTACATAAACTGGCAACTACCTTGCATTGCATTCAATATATAATAATTCCATACATTTTTATCCTGTAAATATTCTTGAACGGTATAATAAGCTAGCAAGTAAAGCTTATAGAAAATATGAAATATTTCTTTATCTCGAGTGGGAATCGAACCCACAACTTATCACGCTTACAGTCGCACGTTTGTGCCCCTGCAGCGAGACTTTATAAGTATTCAATGTAATCTTTCATTCATCTGTACTTGACAAGGAGAAAAGTTCAAAGTCGTAAAGTAAAGGATAATGGTCTTTTAATTCATACTTTAACTTGGCAAACACTTTAACAAAGATACGATGTCTATACATTTCTTAAATATTTTAAACTTAAATCTTTTTATATTTATATACACCAAGTATATACATAAAACGTAAAAAAAATCATAAAACTCTCTAATAAAAAATATTATTTAAAAAAAATACATCCTTAGACACGTGTATAAAGTTGTCAAATTTCACTAATAATTTAATTAAATATCTATTAAGCTTAATAGCATTATCACACACTTTACTTCGTGCTCTCATGGGAATGTACGCCGCACTTTATTCAACCGAAGAAATATTACTATTTAAATAAGAGAATAATAAATATATAACAAAGTGACGTGCCTCTATGATTTCTCTGATCTAATTCATCATACAAAAACAATAGAAAAAAGGATAAGGATAAACAAAAGATTAATTTCAATACATTCTTATCCACAAGTGGTTCGGAGGAGCCCTACATACGTACATACAAATATATAAGTAAGTACTAGTACCCTGGCCACTATACGCTAGGTCATCCCCCTAAGTGAATGATGAATTATGCAACGGAATACATTCTCGCCTCAGATAACACGGTGATATATAGAATATATTTAATGCATTTGTTCAGATTACTACTGGCTTTCTTTTTGTTGATATCAAGAAGAAAGATAAGTTGATTGACGCTTTTGTGGTGCAATGAGGTAGCATTTGGTTGTAATTCTGATGATTGTAACTTCGATTTCCATTCGGAACACTCCACTTTATAGGTTAATATACTCCCTGTTTATACCCATAAGTTTTTACTTTTATAGTAAAATAAACAATAATAAAAATGAAGAATTGTTTATTAAAACTTTATTTGAATTTCATAAAATATCGATATTTGAAAAGTTAATATTTGAAAAGAGTGCTAGGTAATGTATGACGAGTGATATTTACAGAAAGTAGGTAATATGTGAAAGTTTGATAAGCCTCAACCTTTCAAAGTAAATGTCGGCAACGATATTGAAAATTCTAAAATATTCATTACAGACCAGATATAGGCTCAGTTGAAACATCAGTGATTGAGCACGGTTTTAGTGAATTTGAATCACATCTTTTTTAGAGTTTCGTGGCTTTTAAAAGAAAAAGGAACCATTATAAGATCACTGTGTTGTCTGTCTGTCTGTCTGTTAAGAGCTCTTATCTCAGATTAGAGACGTCAAGTTGAAATTCAAAACATTTACTTAAATCTATGGTCTCTTGATTTCCTGAAATCATATGTCTACACTTACGTAAAAATAAAGATATGGCCGTTGATATCGCAAAAAATGCGTATTTTGACACTATAAAAAGAATCAACATTAATAGGGTACTTCCGGTTGACCTAGGATTATGAAATTTGGCAGATCGCAAATACAGGTTTTTCTTTAATCATCTCATATTCTCTATATGTTTTGAGTTGAGAGTCGAGTAAGAACGGTTAAAGACACCCCAAGAACATCCACGACTGACATTTTGATATATTTTTTTAACGATAATTCTGCAGTAACTTATATAATTTTGTCATTAATTGATATTATTCTTCAATAAGAGGCATAATATGATTAATTTCATATGATGTGTGCTTGTCCTAGAAGACTTAGGACGCCTTGGTCACCTATGAGTCACCTAACGACCCTGACTTGCAGGATCACATTATAAATAGCTAAATATGGTGACAGTGTAAATTACCCATTTTTAAAATAGATATGACTATACTTAACTCTTTTTTAAATATAAATTGAAAGCTAAATATATCCTATATAGAATGATACCTTAATGCATACATGTGTACATATTTTTAAGCAGGTTCTCGCTTTTCACGCACTGCAGTGTATAACAGAGGGAACCTAGTTTTAAGACACACAGTTTACTCAGAATTTTCGAGGTTTCGATACAACACTTGAAGACCAACAAAGAGACGCGGGTTCAAATTCCGCTGAGTAAAATTTTGTTATACGTTTTATTACAAATCATTATTTCCTAATTGGACTAACACATGGAATTGAAATTGGAAAAATATTAAAAAATAGTATATACTTACGTAAGTAGTAGTGGGTAGAGCGCAAATATATATAAAGAGTAGCAAAAAAGCAACAAATATCTCGCGATGGCGGCCGAGAGCTCGTGGGTACTCGTCACATAAAGCTGTGGTAACAGCTTCTAACCCTGTATTCAAAATGTATATTATATTATCATCATCACCAGTATATTATAAATTAAGTAAGATTTAGCATTTTTTTTTTAATTAATAAAATTATATTTGTCTTTTGTATGGTTTATTGTAAGACTCATTAGTAGTTTTAAATAATATTAATATTACAATTTATTATATGAATAAATGTAGTCATTTCATGTAAGATATTCAAAAATGAAAGAATTTAAAAGCGTATATAAGTATATATGTATCTATATATAAAATACCTCCAAAAGTGCTATCAAGTCCCAGGGTAATGAGCATAAGGAAGAATATTATAGCCCAGAAAACTGATCCCGTCATAGTTGCTATAGCTTCGGGATACACGATGAATACAAGCCCTGGTCCTTCGAGCCCTACTTCTTCTATACTCTTGTTTTGTACGTGTGCCATATATCTAAAACAGAGTGAAAATATAATTATGTATTTAAAATAGAAAAAGGAAAAATATAAGTAACGTTCTTTTTAAGCGTTACGTGGTATAACAGGTGAGATAGAGGAAACCTAAGTGTTAAGACACTTCATATTCCACACGCTGCTTAAAGTTCAATTAAAAAGGAGGAAAGCGGGGCTTTGTCTTGTTACTAGAAAAGGAAATGAAAACAATTCATTGTCGCTGCTCCGCAATGATGTCTTTTTATAAAAAACGTATGTGAACAAAACTAAATAACTTGAAAAGATAAAAATTGTGTAACACAAATTTCGGTAACATGTTTACATTTAAATTCTGGATTTTTGGTAGGCCTTGCATGTAATTTTTTTAAAATACTTACCCCAAAACCGAAAAGATAACGAATCCCGCGAGGAAGCTGGTAAGACAGTTGATAGAAGAGGTAATGATGGCATCACGATAACAATTATTATTGAACTTGTTGTAACTGGATAAAGCGAGTAGAGTGCCGAAGCCGGGTCCCAGAGAAAAGAAGATTTGAGATGCTGCGTCAATCCATACCTGTGATATAATTATAAAGATTACTGTTATCCTGAGACAATTTCTTTGATATGTTTGAACGTTTTTTTTATTTTCATTTAATGGGAACGAAAAATGGATTAAATTTGAATTCCTATATTGTAAAATATTAAAATTCGTGGAAGTCACGAAAATTTTTAGTTTTTCGTACTTAGCATATACTTGTGTGCTTTGGCTATAGATTTGTGTGATCGTTTTTGGAATTGGGAGGTTAACAAAGAATTTCGTAAATATAATTTAGTTCACTCGCCATTCTCGAAACATGCTTAAAAATTGCCATATTTTCATTAATAGGATATTCACCAAAAAAGGTGGCTAAATTACCTTAGAATTTTGTAACTTATGCCATTCAGGAGTAAGATAGTATCGTATGCCTTCAGTAGCGCCGGGCAGCGTCACCCCTCTCGCAAGTAGGATCAGAAGAACTGCGTATGGAGCTAATGCTGTCACCCAAACCACCTGGTGTAGGGTATCCGTTAATTAGGAACAATAATAAGTAATGTGATTAATCGTTTTATGATGTTAATATTTTGATGTTGGCATTAAATGCGATTTATTTGTAATTTTTTTTAGCTTCACGCTATAACTAGCATATAATAGGTTTGGCAAAGGGAACCTAGAAACATTCCATTCCCCACTTTCCGGCAAATTCAGGAGGCGTTGCGCATAAATAAAATATTAATAGGTGATTTTGTAGCCTAGGTAAGTTGGCGACAACTTCTTCACAATACTATATTTACTTACTTACATATTTGTTAGATAAAATATGATAAATTTTGAATATATTTCAGAATTTAAATAAAATCTACTAAATTTATTAAAAAACAGCCTTATTTAGTTTATATAATATTAAAATTACCTTTCCAGCACTCCTAACGCCTTTCCAAAGAGAGAAGTAAACCAAGACGAATACTCCGAAGACGCACAAAGCGAGTGAAGGTTTGATCGGGCCCATGTCGTCTAGACCGTTAGATCTTTGCTGTTCTAACACGTTTCGCCTATATAATTATAAAATAGTGAGTTTATTAGCTAAAATCCTTTACGAAATAATATTTAACCGTAATATTTATAAATATATGAGATTACTAAGAGATTTATATAACATTTTCATAATAATTTGAACAAAAATTTTAAATCTGAAAAATTCTTTACATTCTTATGTTAATTTTCATAATATGGGAACTTTAGGGTTATACGTGTAAATAGAGGGTTTATAAAACTAAATCTCATCAAAAGCATTTTAAAATATTATAAAAAAATTAAAAATTATAGGCTTAGTAGATTTTTTTAAAAAAATCTTAAATATTAAAAATATTTTTAAAAGAATCCTTAAACATACTCAAAGAACTCCTTAGCGGGCGTCGTAGCATTGGGATTGATCTGCGGCGACGTGACCGGCATGCACAGTGGTGTGTTCCACTCGTTATCACAACTAGTCCAGGGTAGGACAGAATTGATGGATGCCAGAGAAGCCACAAGGTAGTATACCGCCCATCCGATGATAGTATTGTAGTACATGCCCATGTAGATGTCTATCATGCATATTGCATAGCCTACTCCTGTGGACAATGGTTTGTTTATTAAAGTTAATGATTAGAGTTAAAGGTTAAGTTATTTTATTTTGGTTTAGGAACACATATGTAGTTATTTCAGTTTAGGTATTACTTAGATAAGAGTGGAAACCAAAGAAAATTTCACTATATTTGGGCTCGATGTGGTGCAGAGACGCAACGGTTATAGGTCCTATTCCTAACCGAGGGAATGAATGATTTTCATTTCCTCACTTCAAAAACAAAGCCGTTCCGCCAATCAACAGACAAAACCTCGAAAATTAGGCGGAAAGAGAAACAAGAGTCACTAAAACATATTTATTTACGCAAACATTGAAAATATAACCCTTGCAATCGCAACGATAACTCGATAAACAATTTAAATAACAGTTCTAAATCAAATTTCAGCATAAATATATCAAAACTCGCTCCGTAGCTTCATCGAATCAAATGACAGCAACAAATCGAATAGGATCCATTCAGAAGTGATGAACATTTAAAATGAAATTAGTGTTGAGACGTAAACTTTAATATTGAATGAACGACATCTGCTATCCAAGTTTCTGATATATACGAATATATACACAGAATAAATCTAATTGGCTTAGATTTTAGATGTAGCTTCTTGATTTGGTGATCTGTAATAACTTATTTGATAAGATAATCTGATGTCTTCATGTTCCGTAAGTCGTATATTGAATTTTAGTTTGTTGTTGTTAGTTTATGTTATTTTTTTTTGTCGTATATTTAATTTTAGTTTTTGTCTTTTTTTATCTGTTTATCTCATAATTTTTATTTTTTTTACATTTTAAAGTGTTATTCCAAACCTATGAAAGAAAAGCACTTTATTAGGAAATTTATAAAAAATTAAACACATGTCTCTTGGAAATTTTCTTTTTTTTTTTTATAATTTCCACATTTTTGTTTTAATAATTTCCATTTTCAGCTCTACCTTTTTTAAGGTAGAAAACTTAAAGTTAATTTAAGCCGTCTTTAAGGTTTTTGTAAAATAAGATATTATGTAATATTTTTTCGTTTTTAGTAACACTTTAACAATGTAAAAATAACTATTGTGCGTAAGAAAAGGTCCGTCGGAAAATAGTGCCAAAATAAGAAAACCAAATTGAATAAAATAAAAAAAGAGGCCAGTCGTGACGCAGGGGCACAAAGTGTGACTGGTTATGGATTCGATCCTCACTCGAGGAGATGAAATATTTATTTCAATTTAAATTCCTGGTGTCGTGGTAAAGCGCGGCGTTGAGTTCTGCCCCTCAACACGCAATGCCTCCAGAATTCGGCAGAAAATGATGAACGGAGTTATACATTTACATTAGGTTCCCTCTGCCTACCCTGCAGTGTGCGGGTTACAGCAAGAAGATATAAAAAAAAAAACTTAATTTTTTATCCAAATCAAACCCATGCTCTCCAAAACGAGGAAATGTACAAGCTTGTATAAATTTTTCGATATCGTTATATCTTAACAATTAAATGTTATTTTTTCTTACTATTGATAAACAAATATAATATTTTCATATACCCAACGTAAAACATATTCTGATAAGGTCGATCGAGGAAAGCTCGATTGCTCGCGATAAGCGAACGAGGCGATGATGCATGGGGTGCTGATAAGAGCTATATGCTGCCTGCCTAATATAATTACGTGAATATATACATATATGCATTTGTAGTGGTTAAGGCGTAGCATTCATTGTATACGCGACGGTTGTGTGTACGATTCCCATTTAATTATTATTTTTTTCTGTTTCTTCGCTCTGGTAACACAAAGATAAAGCGCGACGTTGAGTTTCGCTCCTAGTTTTAAGGCACTCCGTTCCCATATATTATTATATGGGAACAGAGTGCGTTATTTAACACTACGTTCCCTCTGCCTACCCTGGTGTATACGGGTTTTATATATTGTTAGCGTACTCGTGTAAAAGAGGGTAGATTTAGATGGAAAATAACTATAAAAGCAGTGGAATTGTGTCAATCGGGGGTACTTGCTTGTAAGTGACGGCCCCTATTGGAAGGAAACTAGTGTGAAGTATTGTTAGTAGGTGATACATATCACTTATTGCAATACATAGTATCTCTTTCTAAATAGTTTATAGTCGTATAGACGATATGTGTGTTTTAACGTGTTTCTTTAAAAACGTTACCCACTTCCGATTTCTAACAATTTTGTATTTTTTTATTATATATTTTTAATATACACTACATAAAATCGCAATCAATAGTCAATATAATAAAAATATAACGAAAAAAACTAGGAACATTTTTTTAAGATTTAATAAAATTATCGAAATCTCCCTAGCGATATCTCAGATTGGTCAAATTATTGTGTACCGTTGTGATTCTTTCATAATACGGCTACGACGGCACGAACGGTGAAGTTTTTCCAACTTTCCTAACTTTTATTTACACGAACTTCTAAGGAAATACTCCTTTTTAATAACGCGGTGTTTGTTCGTTTAAATATCATTTCAACATATTGTAATGCCCATTTGGTGCAACATTGACATATTTGCACTCTTTCAAAAAGTAAAATATTACTTGATACGCAATCAAAATTTGTAAATTGTCTTTCTGCATATATTGACATATTCTTCAATTTGATTTAAAAAATATTGCAATTTTAAGTCGTGGCGCAGGGGCACGAAGTGTGACTGTAAAACGGACTGGTTGTGGGTTCGATCCCCACTCGAGGAGATATAATATTAACTTAAAGTTATATTTCTATCGCTCTGGTGTCGAGGCAAAGCGTGGCGTTGAGTTCTACCATTCAACACGCAATGCCTCCAGAATCCGGCAGTAAGTGTGGAACGGAGTGTCTTAACACTAGGTTCCCTCTGCCTACCCTGCATTCTGCGGGATACAGCGTGAAGCTGATTTTAAGATGTAATTTTCTCATTGTTGCATCAAATGAGTGATAAAACTTTTATAGTATATTTAATATACAAAAGTATTTTTAGTTAAATTAAATATTGCCACCCAGAAGCCATTTCTTTTAAATAATAAAATTAAACCTGTTTATCTGCCCAAATATAAATTTGTATTTTCTTTTAATTGTCAACTAAACAAGCTACACACAAATTATATTCGCCAGTATATATTTTTTTCGTTTAAAATGTCTTTATTATTGAGAATTCGTTAGAACTTCAATCCTGTGGTCGGAATGTACCAAATGACCCTCGGCGAGAGCTGCTCAAATATTTGCTGAAGAGATTTGGCGTCGTCTCTACAGAGTCTCTACAGGGGCCTTAAAGAAGATTTAACGTAAGAAGTATTTAACTTTTATTATAAAATCTGATGATGATATTGAAATAATGAGATAAGACTAGTCGCAGGGGTACATGTGTGCGACTGTAATCACAACAGGTTGTGGGTTCGATTTCTACTCGAGGAAATGAAACGTTTAATAATTTTATTTCCTTGCTCTGGTAACGAGGAAAGTCATGGCGTTGAGTTCAGTGGAAAATGGGGAGTTGTAGTTCGATTCCCACTCAAAAAAATGTTATTATATAAAATATTTTTGTCCTTCGATGTGGATGGACTGAAGTGCTTTATGTAATTTCACCAACCAACCTGCTTTTCTAAGAATGGGTTTAAAAAATGAAACCAAAGTGACGTGTCACTACATTATTCTCTCTCTCTCTCTATCTCACTCTCTCTCTACACTAAATATACGAAAAAAAATCAAGCCATTTTTTCAAAGAAAACAGCGTAGTTTCTTCAAAGTGCATATAAATATTTATAAAAATCAAACGCTTCTAGTGTCAGGGAGGGGGTTTCATACATTTTAATTCATATCTGGGTCCGTTCCACCATTTCTCTTGTCTCGGTAAAAGCATTGCCTCTGTATATTTATAAAGGCCGCTCGTTAAGGCCGACCAAACGAATTGATTCGACATCTTTTACTGTGTGCTGAAGTATTTAAGGAACTGCTGTGAAGGATACACTCGAAAGTGAGGTTTGGTGTGTGGTTTTTTTTGAAATCTGTTTTTGTCTTTTGTTTTACTTAAATTTTATATTTTTAATTGTTTTTCCTTTATTTTTTAGGTAGGAGTTATGATATAGATAGTTCTTCTTTCTTTCAGCTTCACGGTTTTTTCTGCAAACAGAATTGTAGACAGAGAGAACCTGGGAACCTGATTAAGGCACTCCATCCAAATTTTCGAGATATAGTAGGAAAAGAAAAATTCATTCCCACAAGTGAACGAAACAATAGAGTACCCATCACTTCAACCATCACTTTTACAGACGTGTTCCTTTGTTTACTTATCTAACACCGTACAAATATCTCAAATAGGGATGACGAAATATTTTTTGTATAAAAAAATATATACTTAGACGATTGCTGGTTTGTGTAAAGCGGGCAATTTAAATATAACAGGTGTCTCACGGGACGAAGGTACCGCATCGTCACTTAGCACAAATAATAGCAAATTGATTTTTTTTGTTACTTTTTATTAACGGAATACTGACAACAGATTTTGAATAATATCTTGTTTTTTTTTTTATTATATTGTTTGGTGAATATTACAATATTTCTCCTGAGACGAAACAGATATGTCTTGTGTACAAAAAGTAAGACCCAAGCTAAAAAGCCGTATGGCTAAACATAAATAAACATAATTCATAATTGTATATTATGAATATCTATTCGAACGCTGTAGGCAGAGGGAACCTAGTGTTAAGACAATCTGTTCCCCATTTTCTGCCGAATTGGAGGCGTTGAGTGGCAGAACTCAACGCCGCGCTTTGACTCGACACCAGAGCGAAGAAATGGAAATATAAATTTAAGTAAATATTACATTTCCTCCAGTGGTCGATTTAACTGTACTTATGACAAGAGTTACCTAAAGCAAAAATAAAATTTAGTAATATGTATTTAGTTTACTTTAAATTATATTTCACCTTTCAAAGCCGGACAAATTCTTTTCCACAACGTCAAACAACCACACCGATGGTATTGTCCCAGAGCGAGCTCCATGAAGAAGAGAGGGAGACCGCCGAAGAGGAGCATCACACAGTAGGGGATGAGGAAGGCACCTGTCGTAAATAAACATAATATTACATGGGAGTATTTATTTACTTTGCTTTTTTCTTTTTTTTTTTGAAGTACTTAATGTTAAGTACCAAACGTGTGTTAACTAGAAGGGAATCCGATTTTTTTTATAAAGTTCCGTAAATTTTGTCCGCCTTATATTCAGAATGAAGGTCAGTTAAAAAGTTAAAATGTGTTTGTGGGTATGTGAATGACATAATATATTCTCTTTACATTTAAATTGTTTTAAATTAAAAATTAAATACTTTTTTTTATTTATTATTTTATTTAACCATTACGTACATATGTGCGTAGTGACTACGTGGTCCGTATCTTTCTTAACGTTTTCTACATTTTTAGCTATATTTGTTTATTTTTCTTGTGCTACTTAAAATACAAATTGTCTCACAAAAATCAAATACTTGACGTACCACCACCATTTTGGTAACAGATGTAAGGGAACCGCCACACATTGCCGAGGTCGACAGCGAAACCAACTACCGCCAACAGAAACTCCGCCTTCTTCGCCCACGTCTCGCGTTGCCGCTCAGGGGTGAGGGACACCACGATAGATCGAGTTTTCTGGCTCTATGACAAGAAAACAATATTTACATTTATTTAAAAATAATGGACCATTCAGTTTTGTAAATTTTACTTATAGAAAAATATTTAGATTTGTATGGGGATGTAATAAAATATTACATTTTCTTGAAGTAGCATGGGCAAATGCTTATTTACTGTTTTAGATACAAAAAATTCTATCAAATGAAATTCATGGATATAAAATTGTAAATATATATTTTCAAATAAAATTTGAACCTATAGCCATTATGTCAGATATATTGTATCATGACGAGAATTAGAATACTTCTTTAAGTATTACTTACGTTGTTAGGCGGCGGTAGCGGTGGCAGCGCCGGGGCGGGCGCGGCCGGCGACTCCGGCGGCGGCATCTCCTCGCAATCGCCGTTCCGCCGCTCCGGCCCAGGGCTCTCGCCCTGTGGAATTGATACTTGTTTTAACTTCACGTTGTATCCCGCATCTAGCAGGTTAGGTAGAAGCAGCTTAGTGCTAAGACACTTTGTATACACTGTCCAACATTTCAGGGTATTGTGTGTTGAGTGATCGAATTCAACGCCGCATTTATCTTGTACCAGAGCGAGAGATTTAAAATAATTTATTATTACAGCTGTCGCGTATATAGTAAAGATGTTGAAGTAATAAAATATTTATTTATTATTAAGTATTTTTATTATCTTATAGACCCTCTATATTAATAATATAATTAATTGTTAGGGTATTCTACCCTACATTTTAAAGGATGGGGGCATAGAGTCTAAGGTTACTTACTTTTGATGAATCAGTCTTGGTTTTTTGTTAAAATTTTATTGAGAATTTCAAAATATATTTTTTTATGCATACTATAAAATACCTTTTTATTAATTTACAAGAAACCGTAGTAGGATATTTTTTCTATAATTTCTGTTTTTAAAGACAATCAATTATTTTTATTTTGATAAGTAAAAAATGTTTAAGTTAACAAATTTGTGCATATTTCAAGCAGGATAGACGGATCTGCAAATAAAAATAATGAAGCAATCCTTCGCTACCGGAGACGGATGGAAATAAATCGTTCAACTTTAAAATCAATATATTTTAAAATAAATAAACAAAATTTTACTAAATGAAACAATTTAATGAAACATAATATTTGATTCATACATTATATTACTACTGAGTGAATTTTATTTAGGAATAGCTGTATAAGAGCTGTCGTAATTTTAAAACGCGTTTCTCAATATCCACTTAATTTTTGAAACATTTCGTGTTGAGCGTTGGAACTGAACGCCACTCTTTAAATACCTACGAGAGACAGTGTAAACGAAAATAATTTATCTCGAGTGAGAATCGAACCCACAACCGTTCAGTTTAAATAAATCAACAGAAACAAAATCCTAAATAAATCCAAAAAAAAATGAGGTCAGTTGTGGCGCAGCGGCCGACTGGTTGTGGGTTCGATCCCCACTCGAGAAGATGAAATATTTACTTAAATTTATATTTCCATTTCTTCGCTCTGGTGTCGAGGACAAGCGCGGCGTTGAGTTCTGCCAGTCAACACGCAATGCCTCCAGAGTTCGGCGGAAAGTGGGGAACGGAGTATCTTAACACTAGGTTCCCTCTGCCTACCGTGCTGTGTGCTTTGCGTGAAGCTGATTTATTTATATTTATTTAAACAAAATCAAAATAAACTAAATAAAAGGATTCAATTAAACACAATATTTATTACGTCTATTAAGTACTAATGAGTAAATCGTTAGAAGTAAAAGAGCCATCGTGTTAAGAAACGAGTGTAAGTAATGAAAACGGACGTGTTGAGAGTGCTATAAATCGAATACTTTTATGTTTGGATTGATCTTAAGCCGATAGTAATGTTTAATTAAGACAATCTGTAGCGGTTCTAGTTTCTATTAAGGGTTTCGTATCTCAAAAGAAATAGAAGCCTCGTATGATCAATTTGTTGCTCGTCTTTCTATCTTTTTTATCTGTCTGTCTAGACGTGGGTAGAAGAGAAATTCGGAGGAGATTAAATTTTATTTTATTTTATACGTAGTACGTAGCGGTTCTACGGTCGAAGACTCTCGAAAAAAAATATACTTAACTACTAAAAGAACAAAATATTAACTTCAGTTATAAACTCACAACCATCGTTTGTAAGAGACGTAGCTATAACTAAGCCACAACGGCGTTAAACACTGTAGTTATAAAAAGAATTCCTTTGTAAAATATCAAGAGATAAAACAAATTTCCAGTAAGCAACTTTCTGGGGGCACATTTTATGACCTCTTCAAATGTTATTGTCAATAAAACGACTGAAATTCTTTAAAGCTTACGTTTAAATACACGCGTGGTACAATATTGCTTAGATTAGCATAGATTATGTTACTATAGTTGAAATTGTGTTAAACCAACATTGTCATAGTGCCAAGGACGTCGTGGCGCAGTGGGACAGCGTCTGACTGGAAGGGCGACGGTTGTGGTTTCGATTCACACTCAAGGAAATACTCGCTCTGGTACTCAAAGAGCGACGTTGAGTTTTGCCACTAATCGCGCAATCTTAAGAATTCGGTGGGAAGTGGGGAACGGAGTGTTCCCTCTGCCTATTTCGCTATGTGCGGGATACAGTGTGAAGCTAAAGAAAACGTACACAATTTTTTTAATGTTATAGAATTTGTTTGTAATATGAAAACCCAACCCAGTGCCGCACTGTATGCAACCACTTTATGAAATGATAATAATCTATTCCCCCGAGTGATGATCGAACTTACAACCCACTTAACTTAGCACCCCACTGCGCCGCGAGGGCAAGACGTATTATACTATTAACATTAATATATTTTAGTTTATTTTTTCTCTAATAACTCTTTAGATAAAAATCTTACAGTTCGTAAAAAGCATATTACAGATTATAAAGATATAATTTTAAATAAAAATTCAATGAATAAATTTAAAAACTTGAGCAAAAATCAATTTGACAAGACAAATAAAAGATACTTCTTTCTATATTTAAATTCATTTACCTTAAACAAATTTGAAATAAGAGAGAACGTGGTGGCGCAGGTACAAGAGCGTGCGACGGCGTGTAAGCGTGACCGTTGTCGGTTTGATTCCCATTCGGGGGAATGAAATTTAAATATTTACGTATCACCGCTGTGGTGGAGAGGAAACTACAATGCAGTAAAGCTGAAATAAAACATATTTTTTCTGATTACTTCACCAACTTGACGATATCATATATGTAATTGTATTGTCGTAAACTACGTATTACTGTCAAATTTCTTAATTATACAAGTGGTTTCAGTTAAGTCAATTCAGTTTTTTTTATTTATAGTATACCTTAAAAATTGTGTAAAAAAACGGGTATTTTTGAGTAAAAAAATATTTGAATTTATCACAATATTTGTTAGTTCTCTATCAAATATAATATGTCAAATGAGCCACAAAAGTATCATATGCAACCATTAAGCAAAGGATCATTAAAATTTTACTGTACACATGTAAACATGTTTTGTTTAACTACAGCAACATAGCTCTGTCAAACACAATTTGCGTTGGTCCAAGTTAGCCAAAATAGGAAAAAAACCTTTCACACTGTATCCCGCAAATAGCAGGATAGATAGAGGGATTCTAGTGTGAGACATTATGTTCCCCATCAAGTGGAATTCAACGTCACGCTTTGTCTGTTACCTGCGTAGTGCGAATTTGAAAATAATTTATTTTCTTGAGCTCGACCCCACAATTGTCGCATTTACAGTCAAAGGCTTTCCTATTGTGCTACGGTGGCACCTAAGCCTAGTAATCGTTAACTAAATGTTGAGTTTAAATCAACTTCACGCTGTATCCCGCACACAGCAGGGTAGGCAGAGAGAACCTAGTGTTAAGACACTCCGTTCTTAATTTCCCAAAATAGGTACTCCGCCAAATTCGGTAGGTAATACGTGTTGAGTGGCGAAACACAATCCCGAGCTTTACCTCGACACCAGAGCTGAGAAATGAAAATATAAATTTAATTTTTTTTTGTCATTACCTCGAATGGGGATCGAACTCGCAACCAGTCGATATTACAGTCATACTTTGTACCCCTGTACCACGACTGGCCTGAGATTAAATATTAGCCAATAGTTCATAATTATACTATATAACTCCAGCTAAAGAGTTTTAAGATCTTAGTAAAGTCTAGCCAAAAATAAATCTTATAAAATTCAGCTTAAAGCTTTTAACTTGAACCACTTGTCGTGCCTATCCCAGTAATGTAAAGCTGTATTCGCAAGGTCAGTGAAGGCATGCACCGGCATACCGCTGTAAAATAGCACGCCGTGTTTGTGACCCCGTCCGTACCTTAGACGCTCATCACTATATATAAAATAATAATCGTTTATGTTATCTGTTCGTTGTTGTGATTTGGGAGAAAGTTAGGGATTCAATTATGGGTGTGAAATGCGTTTGAAATATTCAGGTTAAAACAGAGGGAACCTAGAGTGTTTTCCCCGCTCAATTTTCGAGACACTGCGTGAGTTTGTCATATTACCAGAGCGAAGAAAATGAAAATAATTCCTTCACATTTCTTCGAGTGGGAATCGAACTCTAATATTAATTTAAATCGCTGAGAAAATAATGTTATTTTTTTTTTTCGTTTTCTAAATCTGCTTAAGCAAAGTACGTAGTTGGGTTCTATTAAGCAACACGGAATGTCTCTAAAAAGCACAAAATGTAAAGAACAATGTCTTAATACTGGCTTCTTACCATTTTTTTCCTACTGTATGGATAGAAGTAGGTTTAATACCTTAATCACTAGGTATATATAGTGTTATAATTAGTACAGGTAACATCTCATTTCAAGTTGAATACACTTGCTAACAATGTTTCAAGTTTGGTCACCTATCAAAATTGCCCTACATTTCCGATATTACAGCTTATAGCACTCAGTTTATATATCTATGTACAGTCAAAAGAATTACTACGCAATATGAACAGTTTTATGATTTTTTTTTATGAACAATTAATACCAAAATTATCGATATATTTTACTTTTGCATACATTATAAGAGTAAAAATAATGATATAATCTGTTCTGATTAACATAATAGGCCCGATTTAAATGGCTTATTATAATAATAGTATTTTTTTTATAATAAATATCCCAGACTGTGGCCTTCCAGTTTCGGGCTCCATCATCAGACCAGTTAATCAGAGTTCAACGCATTTAGTGTTGAGTAGAGAAACTCAAGGCTTCGCTTTTCATATCAAGGCGGAAAAATTGGAAAATCAGCTTCACACTGTTCGTAGCGTTTGTCGCTCCTTTCTCTCTGTCTACCCCGCTAGGGATACACCGTGAAGCTAGATTAGATTAGATTAGCTTCACGCGGTATGGCACACACCGCAGGTTAGGCAGAGGGAACATAGTGTTAAGGCACTCCGTTGCCTATTATCAGCCGCATTCTGGAGGTATAGCGAGTTGAGTGGCGAAATTCAACGCCGCGCTTTGTCCAGAGCAAAGAAATGAAAATATGTATTAATTTTAATAAATATTTTATTACCTCGAGTGGGAATCGAACCCACAATCAATCGCGTTTACCGTCACACATTTACGCCCCTTCGCCACGACTCAAATAAAATATAAAATGAAACATCAACATTCTTTCAAGCTGAGATTGAACTTACGACCATCACGCTTACTTTAAGAGGTTGTTCTATTGGTCACGATGGCGTCTGTAGTAATATTATAAAGCTGAACAGTTTATTTGTTTGAACGGGCTAATGATTAGCCCGTTAGCCGCTAATCTATGTAACTACTAGTTTGAATTATTATTTTTTGTGTTGGATAGTCCATTAACCGATATAACCGACCACCGGGCGAATTCGTGAGTAAAGGCCAGCCAGTGTTTTAGTTTTCAGCTTCACGCTGAATCCCGCACACAACAGGGTAGGCAGAGGGAACCTAGTGTTAAGATACTCCGTTCCTCATTTTTCTCTGAATTCGGGAGGCATTGCATGTTGAGCGACGGAAATCAAAGCCGCGCTTTGCCTCTATACCAGAGCGAAGAAATGAAAATATTCAAAATTTAATTTCCTCGAGAGGGGATCAAATCATCAAACACCAACCAGTCGCGTTTACAGTCACATATTTGTGCCCCTGCACCTTGAGGCCTGGCCTGGCCTCAAGGCTAGCTTATAAATAAGATAAATTTAATATTCTCCCGAGAAGAAATCATAAACATTTCTTTCAAATATCTACATAGAAAAATAGGAACTTTAAAAAAAAAATAAACAAAGAAAGAATGAAAAAAATAAACTTAAATGAAGTTTAAATTTGATAACGACTACTTTAATTGTTAAGAAATGTAGTATTATAATACAATTGCTAACAAGGCAACGGCTTCAAGAAATATTTTATTTGTATAAATTAATATTATATAGAGGCCGTCGTGTAGACGCGACGGTAGTTAGTTTGATTCCCACAAGTGGGAATAATTTATTTTCCTTTTCTTGCTCTAGAATTAAGATAAAGCGCAGTTTTTAGTTCCGCCACTCAACACGCGAAAATTGGGCGTTGCGGAGCGACGAGTGTTTAACTCTAGGTTCCCTTTGCCCACCCCGCTATATGTGGAATATAGCGTGAAGTAAAAAAAAAAAGTTAATATGATTTTTATCTAAAAGGGAACCCAAGAGCAGTTGTCAAGGTCTCCGTCAGAATTCCTCGCATATTTCACTTTGTTTGCAGTTCTGTCGTTAAAATTACTTGTTTACTTTAGCCCTTCAAAGGTTTTCGCGCGGTCGAAATGTTTTTTTTCCTTCTTGAGAAAAAAAAATTAGAATTTTTCATTATAAAAAATAAACGCGTTCCTTACTTTTTTTTAACTTTGTACTCAATGGGATTGCTTAAATTTATGTTTCAGTTAGTTTTTAAATAAAGTTAGAAAAAAAAAATACCAAGTCTGATTTTTTTTTATAATATTCATGATTTTGTAGATAAAGATCATCTTCACGCTGTATCCCGCACACATCAGGGTAGGCAGAGGGAACTTAGTGTTAAGACACACCGTTCCCCACTTTCCGTCGAGTTACGGAGGCATTGCGTGTTGAGTGGCGGAACTTAACGCCGCGCTTTTGCCTCGACACCAGAGCGAAGAAATGAAAATATAAATGTAAGTAAATATTTTATCTCCTCGAGTGGGGATCGAACCCACAACCAGTCGTTTCTACAGTCACACTCTGTGCCCCTGCGGCACGACTGGCCTCTGTTGTATATCTTTATTTTGTAGATCTTTACTAATATTACAGCTGAAGCGTTTGTTTGGTTAAATGCACCGATCTCAGAACTTACTGGTATCGAATAAAAATATATGTTTGTATTGAATAGTGAAACAGCAGCTAAAGGTTAATTTAATTATAAAAACGATAACTAAATATGTCAGCGGTTTAACGTTAACTAAAAAGAAACATTTTTTTAAGTATGTAAATATTCCATGTGTAGCAGAGTAGGCAGAGGGAACCTGGCAAACTAGTATTAAAACAATTTCGCACACTTCCCAATGGTAGACGATAATATTATAAATATAAACGTTTCTGTTTGAGGCCAGTTGTGAGCTCGTGGCTCAGGGGAACAAGCGTGTGACTGTAAGCACGACAGATTGTGGGTTCGATTCTCACTCGAGAAAATAAAATATTTGAATTATTTAACGTAACTCTAGTAACGAGACAAAGCGCGTCGTTGAGTTCCACTACCCAAAACGTAATGCCTTCAGAACTCGGCGGAAAGTAAGAAAAGTAAATGTCTTAATGGCAATGGAGAGTTTTAACACTAAGTTCCCAGGTGTGCAGCTGTGCCAGGCGTGCTACATATGTGCAGGTTACACCGTAAAGCTAAAAAATTACAGCAAAACGCCCTTTCCCGCATAGCAAAATAGGCAATAGAAACCAAGTGTTTAGACGCAGTGTCCTTCACGCACCGCCCAATTTTTAAGACATTGCGTGTTTAATAAAGACGAGTTTGAACGCCGTGATTTAATGTAGTACTATTTTCATAAAGTGCGAAAAACACATTTGGAAAAAAAATCAACAAGCTATTCTAAACCCGAGTACAAGTTTAAATAAATAAAAAATCATTGCCATAGCAAACGTGCCCATTCGCGCGTACAGTCACAACGACACAACGACGTCATATTATAATTAATGTATGGATTTCATTTTTTTATTTTTGTGTAAAGTTAATATAAAACAGTTGCTTCTTCAATAAAATTAAACTTCAAAATTATATATTGTGGCGAAGTGTCTTGTCAGACGATTTGACGTAGTAAGATATTTCACCCTTCTGGTAAGAAAAAGTTGCGTTGAGTTCCGCCACTCGACAATAAAAATCAAGAATTCTATTTAGGATAAAAAATTACTTTACGACGAATGTCAGAGCCATTTATTTCAAACCAGTCTGTAGTTATATAGCAGTAATAATACGAATATATGCAAGCATGCATATATTCGTATTCTTACTGCTATGTAGTTGTCACCCGCAACTTTGTTTTGAGTTAAGACGTAAAATATAAAAATTCCGTTTTTCCCTATTAATGTAGGAATTTCAGGAAATCCTCTTCTAAACGAAGGTTTTTGCCACCCGCTTGAATACGACATATTGCTTGTTGAATGGCCGAATTCAACGCTGTAATTACCTTATCAGAGCGGAAAAATGCCTCACTACGCCACATTCTGATGGATGTCAAATATTATTTTTAATTTTCGCAGCAAATGAGTAGTAATAATGTAGGTTCGACTAATATGTAAATACACAAACAAGTTAATTCTACGTCAACGAACTCATCTAGATTTTATGGCTTACGTACTAAACTAATTTAAGCGTTTGCTAAATAATCAAATCCGTCTAAAGTCAAAAAGAAGCAAACCTTAGTACTTTAGTATATGACATACGTAGGTTTTAATAGTTGTATCTATTGAAAAATATTGAAACCGTCGTGGCACAGTGGGACAGCAGACAGTAATCGCGAAAATTATAAGTTATACGCAAAAAAATCAAAAATTGGCCTTTTCAAATTCAGATTTTCAAAATTTGGCTAAGACACTCTGTAGTCCTAGATTCCCTGAAAAAAGTGACAAGACATAAATTAAGTGTTTTTTTATTACTCTTCTTTATATATTTCACAGGAAGAAGAAAAATATTTTTTCTTGTAAATTCTGAACTAAAACAAACGAATGTTTTAATTACTATATTTGTTTGAACTCGAACCGCGGGAAATTTAAAACTGAAAATTTTACAGAACGAACTTTAGCATAAAGTATACCTATAGAATTGAGACTAAGAAAATCTAAGAAGACTTTTTTATTTCTTTCCGAGGTTTTTATACTTTTATATTTATAATTTTAAAGTAAAAAATATTATATAGTTTACTGTCTGACTATAACCACAACGGCCATATAATCTAAAACTTACATGATATTTACAGCTTTACTCTATATCATACATAAGTATATAGAGCAGGCAAAAGGAACCTAGAGTTAGTTGGACTCTATTTTAACTCCCCGCCTAACTATCGCCCATTATATGTTGAGCGGCGCAACTTAACTTCTCGTTTATACAGAAAGTACACCACCAGGACCAAAACTAGAAGTTATACAAAAAGCTCATATTTTTTTAATAAAAAATATATTTGAAACAACAAAAATCTAAAAACAAATTGTTTGAACATTATCCTTTCTTACTCTGACAAAAAAAAACAAAATTAATTATATTACCTTATGTTTAAGTAGACGTCAGCGTTCCGGGGACAAGAAGCTCATGTCGAATCGTAGGAGATGCGTCATTCTTGAATACGAGTTGCTCTCGCGATGTCTCCAGAGGAACTGAGCAACCTGTACAGCATCAGGTCCCTTGGTGGGGTGGGCGTGGCGCCACGCCTCTCGCAACAAGTTACTGCCTCGCGAATTTATCTACAGGTTAAGGTATTTTTACACTATGCTCAAATTGGTTGTTTTTGGAAAATTTGGAGGCATTTGTGGTTGGATTCTAATCGATTTTGGTTAAGTAATTATTTTATTGACATTGCAAAAATAGTTCTCACGTTTCTACCTGTGAAATTTGTAAAAATCTCATAGGAATTTCAACAGAGCTAGATAACATTATATGGCTTAGTGGTCAGAGCACTTGCATGAATTCCAACGGGTTCAAATCTGATAAAGAAATCAGGATCTGAATAATTAAACTCTACAAAGTTTCTTAGTAAATCACTTCGGTGTAGACTTATATAATTAACAGCTCCAAGCATATTCTACACCACTTGTAGCACTTGGTGTAGAATAGCGTGTTATTTTTATTTTATTTTTAATCTTCATATTCTTGTAGCTTAAAACCAGTATATCTTAGACAAGAAGTTTAACTTAAAATAAATAATGTGTTTTCATTCTATTCCTATTTCTGAAACTACTTGAAAACCGGGAATCGAATGAGTTACTCCCATTAATATTGCGAAAGAACATTGAATACTCGCCCTAACACATAAACTAAGGCAGCAGACACGCCTCCCGTGTGATTTTTCCAGATTGAACCAATCTATTTACCTCACCCGATGATCGATGCCAGCAATCAACTGGTGGTACTTAGGTATATATGTATATATAGAAAAACTGTAGAATTTATATTTATGTTAAGATGGTATTGTATTTCTAGAATATATATATTATTGTATAAAATTAGGATTTTTAGGCCTTTCTAATAATGTGTATTGAATTACTGTAAGCTGAGACCAACCAGGCCAGTTTGACTGTAAGCGTGATTCTTTTAACACGCAATATCTTGAAAATATAGTGGAAAGCGGGGAATGCAGTGTCTAAACACTACGTTCCTTCTGCTACACAACTGGGTTACTTTACTAGTTATGTGTGAAGCTGGTAAGAATGACAAAAAATAAGCGAAGGGGATAAAACAAATTAGCATCTACCACATTATATAAGTCAAAAAGACCTTAGTAAACCTCACCACTCTCCACAGATAGAAATCAGATTAGATCAGATAGAATCAAATGCAAAATTTTCGACAATTTTTTTTAAGCTACGTACTTTATTTTGATACGTGATTAAAGATTATATGAAGATGAAAAGCATGATCGTATTGATCGAATGCTATGATTGTAGATGGAATATGATAGTGTAAATATTCTCTGTCTTTGCTATAGTAAAAAGTCCGACGGAGAATTGAATTACGACTTCGACGACGGAAAAGAAGGAACAGATCTTTTCCTATATAAAAATCACTTTCAACTCTTTTTTTTTTGTCTTTACGCTGAATCCCGTTTTTAGCACTGTAGGCAAAGAAAACCTGGTGTTAAGACACTGCGTTGCCTACGCCTTATTTTCGTGATATTTCGCGTTGAATGGGGGAACTCAATATCGAGTTTTGTCTTGTTACCAAGGCGAGGAAATGAAAATAATTAAATATGCCAAGTGAGAATCGAATTCATAACCGCCGGGTTTACAGAAAGACAGAGTCACGATGGCCTCATACTCGTATATTAAAATACATACATTCAAGACCTGGTGTCATAATTTTAATTCAACGAAAATGAATTACCTATGTTTTATATTTTGTAAAAACTTGAAGTAGCTTCAATTTTCAGTTTAAATTGTCGCAAAGATATATCTTTCGGCACTTCAAAGGCGAAAGACATGATGCGGGCGGCTTATCTAATATGTGTCTTATTTGAATTACTTTCTATATTTCAGGGTAGCTTGAAGTAGCTTTGTATATCTAAGGGAACGTGCTGTTAAGACACTCCGTTCTCCATTTTCTGTAGAATTCTGGAGGCATTGCGTGTTGAGCGGCATGAGAAGAAAAAATAATAATATTATTTCCTCGAGTGGGAATCGAACCCACGAACCGCAGCAATTACACCTACATTTTGTGCCCCTGCGCCACAACTGGCTTTAATTACCTAAACTGTTAAATATTTATTACTATGTCATGCATTTATTACTTTCTGGTAAGCAAAGGTCGCTAAGTTATGTTTATACTTTTCCCAAATTTCGTTACCGCGTCGGACTATAAACGTGGCAGTTGTGGGTTCGATACCTAGTCAGGAAAATAAATTAATGAATTTTAATTTCCTCGTTCTAACAAACAGATTAGACTAGCTATACCAATGTTTCCCAACGTGGGGCCCACGCCTCACTGGGGCGCAATTTGATAGTTAAGGGGGGCTATTAACCCTTTCGCTTCGGCCCATTATATGGAATGCATAGGTCTAGTCGGTCATCAATGCCAAATTTAACAAAAAAAACGCAAATTCTTAAATAATTGCCATAAATAATTATTAGGTATACTTTCGTTTGACGAGATCAAAATATCAACTGGATGATTGGAGTCTTCAAGTAGACCACGAGCCCATTGCAACCTACATAGTGTTTCACATCATTCCAGTTGGTGTTAATTTGAAATAAGTGTCCATCAAAACTGTTGTAATAGTTCGTTGATTTAATATTTATAATATATATTGAATAGATATAATTGATAAGTATTTGCTTCCATTTTTATAATAGGGACTCATTAAAAAATTTAGAAAGGTAAGGGTGGGACATGGCACAAAAAAGTTTGGGAAACACTGAGCTAGACGGTCAGAAGTGTGTAAAAAAGGATTTTTTTTGCACAGATTAGTAAGTAGGTAACAACTAAAACTCATAAAAATGTGTTAAATAAATAACAAAGTTTATTAAATTAAATATAAAGTTAAAATTTGGTTAGATTTACGTTCCCATAAACACTGTAGACAATACCTGCAACTACATATTAAACTGTAATAATCGTGTTTGCTTACTGAAAGTTTCCGCTTACTATCAATATTTGTTTGTATGAATTGTAAGCATTTTTTTATTAAGCAATCTTTTACATATTTTTTCGACCAAAACATGTTAAATATTTTTTGACAAGGATATCGCGACGGTTAGGGGTTCGATTGTCACTCGGCGACTAAAGTACTAGAAAAAAAACTGTAAAATATTTAGAAAAGCATAAATATAGAAATATGTGGCGGTTTTAATTCCTTAAAAAAAGGTGACCTGTATTGTTTTAAATGAAAAATATTCTATTATTATAAATTTTAATAACTTCAAATTACAATAATTTACGTAGTAGTAGTGAAATGCACCTTACTGACAAGTGCTTGATAATTTGGTCTACCAGATCACTTATTAAGAAAATGCTACGTCGCGCTACGTTCAAATTTATGCATACGCTTTCTTAATAAATATTTTTCTTTCCTAAGTGTGGAATAACACTTTAAAAGTGTTAAAAACGCCGTATCTCGCACATAGCAGAGTAGGCAGAGGGAACCTGGAAATCAATTGTTAAGTTATATTACGTTCTCCACTTTCCGCCGAACTCTAGAGGCAATGTGTGTGGAGTTGCGGAAGTCAACGTTACGATGGCCTCCGTTATATTTACCTATACGGGAATAATGACTCTAATTGTTATTTACATCATTTGTATATTTGGCCGACGTGGTGCATTGGGATGGATTGACTAATTTTTTTTTCCACAATATTGAATTTATTGTGAAAATAAAAAAAAATATTCCAAATAATCTTCGACAGGTAGGATAGGAAAGTGTAAAAATTAGCTTAACATAAAATGTTATTCACATCTGATTCACGTATTTTACTTGTACCCTATAATTTGTTGTGTCAATTTTACGTTCCTAACATTGTAAATTGAACTGGAATAAAAACGGTTTCAAAATTCGTGGTCGAAGAATCACTATAACAAGTAAATAATGGGTATTTTAGTTGAAAATCCTATTTTCTCTCTCCGTTTGTCTCTTACGGCGTTGAGATTTACTGGTTTTTGGCCTCCAGACAGCTGGAGTAAGGGAAAATTGGCACTCTACTATTGTTACGGTTTTTTCTGCTTTATATTTCTTTTGGGTAAGAAGTTCTGTGTAAAAATTTTAAGGTTTTTCAAACTTACACTTTATTAAATCTTTAAGCGTTGTATCTGTAAGTTAAGCTATAATATATACTATAATATTAAGTTTATAAATTGAGACTATCGTGACGCAGCGTTTGACTGTAAAGATGACGCTTGAAAGTCCGATTCCCAGCCGAGGGAATTATCTCAAAAATTCAGTGGAAAGGAGAAAGAAGAGAATGGAGTGTTTTAATACTAGGTTCCTGCTTCTTATCTCTTCTTATCTTATCTATTCTTATCTTGGTGTATATATGTGTATGGTGTCTTCTTTTAGGGATACATAGTTCGCATCTTTTGTAAGATACAGGCAATATTTTAGTCTATATTACTTTAGCCTTAAATCTTATATGACTGCAGAGACATAACCACATATTTTAGAAACATATAGAAATATGTATATACCTTTGCGTGTTCCTTAAAAGAATCCAGTTATTAATTTGAGATGCCAACTTGACTATATTTAACTAGAGGGCGCGCGCAGCTTCGCCCGCTTATTAGGAGTGAATTCTAAAAAAAACCACGTGCAATAAAATATTTTTAAGTCTGTTATTTTTTTATAAAAATCGGTAGCAATTTAAAGATATTTTTTAATATAAACTTTCAACCACTTATTTGAACCCTTAGGGAGTGAATTCTTAAAAACCATGAAACACGTGTTCAATAAAATATTTTTAAAAGTCTGAATTTCAAATTTTATAATAATCGGTGCAGATTAAAAATTTTTTCCATACAAACTTTCAACCCTTATTTCATCCCTTTAGGGTTAAAATTTTTGAAATTCCCTTCTTAGTGGATGTCCAGAATATGAAAATAAACATCTGCCCAAGTTTCACGTTTCTACCATCAGCGGTTACGGCTCTGCGTGCGTCTTACCTCAGTCAGTCAGCACAAGTCCTTTTATATATATAGATTCTATGAGAAGAAACTATTTAGCATTCCATGGATTCACTGTGTGGGTGACATCACGTTGCAGGATAAAGGGCCCAGAGCAGTTCTAGGACTTGTGACCCAAGTTTAAGCTGACACTCGCCTTTCTTACCAGAAATCTTTTGCCTACCTAACCAAATATAGTATTGTCAATATTTACAGGTATATTCTTAATAACGGAAGTAGCAGATTTATTTCTGATATGGGGCAATTTGCCTTTGATGACCGGAACAGCATTTTTACTATTCACGAACCTTGCTCAAGCCGCCAAGTTTTTTAATATAATAATAAGAAGAAAATGTATATTGAAAATAATTACTGAATGTGAAGTTTTGAAGGAACAGAAAAGTAAAGAAAGTCGCAATATTGTGGAAAGGTATGAATATTTATTAGGTTTTTGAAAAACGAGGCAGACACTGTTACTGTCCACGTTAATATTTTTATACTTTTCCAAAGTTGTAATCGAGAGACACGTCAGCAGCAGGTGTTTTTCTTCATATTAACTACTTTCACTGTGGCTGGATGGCTCGGCAGTGCGGAGACAGGGAAACTGCCTTTAAGAGCTTGGTAAGTTAGCAACACATATTTTCTTAGGTTTGTTATATTATTTTTATGATTACCAAATCATCTAACACAAAATTCATAAAACTTTAAATTTGCATATAAACATGCCAACAAACATGTTAAAAATGCCTATTTTAATCAGTCAATACAATTATATTTTGAGAAAATGGTAAAATATTTGTCAAAATAGTCATGTAACGCACAGACGAAACTGCTGGACTTAGAAAGTTGAATTTTGGCATGCGGATATGGCCTAAGATCCCATTGCTTAAATCGGTAGGGATCAGTAATTCTAATGAAACTTATATTTAAGAATGATATATGATAGTAGAATAGATTACACTAGGGTTGCCTAAAAGAATCCTGCCGCAGTCACCTTTAATTAATGTTTTTGATAACTCGTTTTTGGAGAAAATTGCTCTCATATGTTTTTTATATGAATCGCACATCATTTGAAAGAAAATCGCATAAGGAATTGGAAAAACAATGGTTGCCAGCTCTCAGTCTGCCGCAAACCCAGGGATATATAATAGGGAGTGCTTACGATAACAATTATGCTTTTTATGCTCAAACTTAATTAAAAACTGCAATTTTTATGATAATGTCATCTCTGAACTTTCTTCTTCTTCTACACTAAAAATCTGTTAATATGAAAAAAATTGCAGGTATCCTTACAATACGAATATATCATCTATATACGAAATAACATACATACAGCAAGGTTTTACAATATTGTTGGCCGCCCTTCTAAATGTGAGCAAGGATACGTTAGTGACATCTCTGATAGCACAGTGTAAATGTCGATTACGATTGATAGGACTGTTTCTAAGGAATATATGTGATTCTTATCATTATGGTGAGGTAAGTAGTTTTACGCTGTACCCCGTTGATAATAGAAACACAGAGGGAATCTAGTGTCAAGAAAAGTGTCTAGTGTCAAAGAAGACACTTCGTTCCTCAACCTTTGAGGCATTGCGTGTTAAGGTGCGGAACTTAACATCGCGCTTTGTTTTCGTACCAGAGCGAGGAGATGAAAATAACTCATTTCTCCAAGGAGCTATCGAGCCCACAACTGTCACGTATGCTATGTATGTCATTGAATAATATATAGTTTAAAAAAATACACTAAAAACATTATTTTGTGCACCAAGTGCTATAGAATATGCTCGGAGCTATAAATTTAATGGTATGCTAGTGACCTCTGAAGAGTTCCAATATTCCGGTTTTGGTCCATCATCACACCAGCTCGTTGATAACATAATATTATATTGTCACCTAAGCTATGTATAACCTAAGGTTTATGATGAAATAATTGTTACAAATGATTCAAATTTCGATTCTGAGATTTTATAACATAGTTAAAGCTCATCCTAATACTGTCTGTACATTTAGTAATAAAACCTTGTTGAAAAGAGTCATCTGGTGAAAATACTATAAAACAAATCATCTACAGTTTCCTGTTCAACTATAGAATACATATGTTAAAAGCGATTCGATACTAAAATTATAGATGGCGCGTGTTTGAAATATACAGATATTACTATTACTATTACAATTACAATTAAATTTAATATGTTTTGTGTGTAACAATTTGCCGAATATAAGTTAAATCAATGTTCAATCAATCAAAATTATTTTTAAATATAAATTTAACATTTGACATATTATCTATAGTATTTTTTTTTGCAGAATACCACTCCTAATACATTTTCTCGTGTGACGACATTAGGTGATGAACCCTTGACCTCTTCCCAAGAGGCAAAAGCCTTCCAACATTTAAAACGTTGTGTGATCGAACATCAGCGGACCCTCAACACCATATTGTTGATAGAGAAGACATTTTCAGAACCAACGTTTGCTCAGTTCAGTGTATCGCTTGTTATTATATGTGCTACAGCATTTCAATTAGTTTCGGTATATACAAGATTTTTTTTTATATTTTAACGTATCTACCGTATATACAGTACGGCCGATGTGTCGTGGCCGTATGATCTTAAAGTTAGGCTTTCTGGACTATTCTACGCTGTTCACTCGGTAAAAGAATAGTCAAAAGTAGGAAAATCCTAAAATTATAACTGCTTAGCCTTCTACAGCTATTTTCAGGGCGACCACGTCTCGCCGACCGTACTGTAATTATGTAGCAGTGTGGGTAGGCAGAGAAAACCTACATTCTGTCAACGTAACCAGAGTTATTATATATTTTGTTTTTCAGCAAAGTGACAATTATGTACGTCTTATATCGATGGGCACTTATTTATTCAACATGATGTTTCAAGTATTCATATATTGTTATCAAGGTCACAGTCTGTCTACAGAGGTATGATTTTTTTTAAACATATTTCCTTGAAGGCAAATATATTGAAATTTGTATCAAATGTATCGGTAAAACAAAGTAACTTAATATTTTTAACATTTTTTTGTAGTTTAAGTGTTATTCCACATTTAGGAAAATACTTACGGCCGGTTTCCAGGAGGCGCGGGTTCGAGTCCGGCTACGTTAAAATTTTTATACGTTTTCTAAATAAGTGAAGTAACTTAAGTACTAAAACAACATTACTTTAACACATTTTAAATGGAATACATACCTATATCTAAAGATAAAAAAAAAATATTAACAACATTAATATTTTTAATTAACTAAGCTTTAGTTCAGTTCAGTCCGCAAAATTTCGTGTAATTGAGTTGCGCTTTCTCTACCAGATTGAAAACAGAAATTAAATTAATTTATTACATTTAAATTATATTCATATATATTCATATATATATATATATATATATATATATATATATATATATATATATATATATATATATATAAAAATTGAAAAATAAAAATAATTTGTAGTATACACTAATTTCAATTTAACATTATTATATAATAATTTTTTGTACAGAGCGAAGATCTATCTACGTCCGTATACGACATGCCTTGGTATAGCTATAGCGTGCGCGTGCGCAGGTCCTTGTTAGTAATAATGGTGAGATGTCGTCGGACAGCCAAGCTAACTGCTGGAGGATTTACTACACTCTCAATAACATCTTTTATGGCTGTAAGACTTGTGTTATAATTATACTTAAACTTATATTGATCTATGTAACTTAGTTGAAATATATTACAATTCTATTATGAATAAATTTTAAGTAAATCAAAGCATTTGTCCAATTCCGATGACAATACAATTTTAATACCGAAAAAAAGAGTGTTTTAGTTACTAAACTATATACAGGGTGGAAGTGTCAGCACCACATTAAATAAAATCACAGTTTTAACAACTCTATAAAAGCCTAATATAATTCAGAAAAAAATAAATTCCCAGAAATGAAAAAGTTTTCTTTTCAAACAAAATAAATAATAAAATGGTCATTTTAAAACAAAACGCCATTTGTAAGGATGACGCAAGCACACATAAACCTATCAAAGGAGCACCGCCGCACACGCCTCATTTCGAAATCAAGTCGTATGTATTGGCGATAAAGTTCAAAGTTGTTTAACCTTTAGTAGTATTTTTGTTGTAGTAAGTGTTTATGTTATTGGGATCTATACGTAATCGCGTCACACGAAATACAGGTATGGATAAAAATAATGAAATGATCTTGATTAATTTCTTTAGGTATAGGTTTGAAATATTTTACCCTATATGCTTTTTCCGTAAATGGAGCGCTGCCTCTTCCACCCTGTATATTTTAGGACTTAACGTCACATGGACTAAGAAATAAAATAAAAATAAACTCGTGTTTTCCTTTTTTCGTAGGTATTTCGAAAAAATACTTGTCTATCTATTGTTACATATATAAAAATATTTTTTTTACAGATAATTAAAATGTCATATTCGCTTTTTACGCTTTTACGACAAGTTACAGAGTGAAAATATAGAAGAGGAACCTTTCTTGGCAGTTTTTAAGCATTAATATATTTGTCTTAATTTTTAAATGATATTAAACACAGATGAGAATTTTGTTATTTTATTTTGCAATAAGATATATTTCCTTAAAATTGCCGGAAAGCAAAGAACAACAGATCGCCTCAGATCGACAAGTTATTTTCGTTTCTTCGGTCTGGTAAGGCAAAGTGCGACGTTGTGTTACGCAATTGTGGAAGTCATCGCCGCAATCGTGAAAATATAATAATATAAGCGAGATACAGAGTAAAGTGAGGTAGTAAGTGCCACAATGAAACGAAGTTATCGGGGGCATTTAGTAGGTACGATGTTCAATGGGTACAATTCTAGGTACAAACACAAAAAAATCGATTTAAACATTCCAAAACTACATAAAATGGTACAAAGGAGTGGAGGAGGTGAGATAATTGTGTGAACAAAACCTTCTGTTTTATAATAATAGAAATAAAGATTGCTCTATAAATATGCAGATAACCAAATATTTCGTATAACCTCAATTATTTGCTTTATAACACAGGGAAACGATTTTTTTAAATTTGTCCTTTAATTATAAGACAAAAGTGTAATTTCATAATTTAAATTCTTGAATACATTCAATTACCGCTTTCACATAAATGACAGCGAAAAGCGAATCGAAACGAAAGTAATATTTAAAATAATAGCATAATAATTGTTTATAGGCGTAATTGTGTGTAACGCAAGCTGACAGTTTATATGAATATAGCAGAGGTTAAGAACATTATACAAAAGATATTGTATAAAACAAATCAATTTACTAAATTTCTGTATTTTTCTGCTTTATTTAGTTTCAAGCTGTATCCCGCACATAGCAGGATATGCAGAGGAACCTGGGAACTTAATGATAAGACGCTTCGTTCCCATTAAGACACTACCGTTCCCACTTTTTTCCGAATTCTGGAGGCATTGTGTGTTGAGTGGAACTCATCACCACGCTCTACTTCGTTACCAAAGCGAGGAAATGAAAATATTAAATATTAATTAAATATTTCATTTTTTTTCGTAGGAATCGAACACCACAACCTGTCGTATTTACAGTCGCACATTTGTGCCCTTGCGTCACGACTGGCTTCTGTTTATTTAAGTTTTAATAAATACAATACAATAAAATGTGGGGGTCGTCAGAAATACAGCGAATAGGTGATTACTAAGCAACAGTGCTCCACCGTAGACCGCAGCAACGCTCATCAGGCTTGATGCGGTCAAAGCAAGCCTACGTCAATATACAAAAAGTATATTTATATTTATTTACTTCTCAAAACTTTTTTTTTACTTTCACTTTAAAACTTGCATGTATTACCTACTGTAAATAATCTCCGTTTCTCACGTGCCCTCCAATTTTCTAGACATTGAGTATTGAGTGGCAGAGGTTAACGCCGAGCTTTGTTTTGTTAGTAAAGCGAGAAAGTGAAATAGGTCATTGTCCGGAGCCAACTCTGGATTGTGTTGGGTTCGATTTTGGAATCGAACCCAACATTGTCATGTTTACTGTCAGACGTTGTGCCCAGTTCCCGCTGTATCCCGCACACAGGAGGGTAGGCAGAGAGAACCTAGTATTAAGACACACCGTTTCCCACTTTCCGCCGAGTTCTGGAGGCATTCCGTATTGAGTGGCGGAACTCAACACCGCGCTTAGCCTCAACACCAGAGCGAAGAAATGAAAATATAAATGTAAGTAAATATTTCATTTCCTCGAGTGGGGATTAAATTCACAACCAGTCGATTTTACAGTCACACTTTGTGCCCCTGCGCTACGACTGGCGTGAAGTCATACATATGTTTTAAAATATATTTTTTAAAGGTAAGAAAATGTTCAGTACAACTACAATTATTATTTAAAATACTACGTACAATTATATCGAGCTCATTTCTTTCTCGCACTTTGAATTAGCGAATTTGTATGGAAAATAAACAAATTTATAATTATAATGGATATTTTAGTAAAAAATTCCAATTTTTCCTTACGTTTGTCCCTCACGATATTGAGGCTTGCTGGTTTTTGGCCTCCAGAAACTTTACGCAAAGACAAAATGATTTTATATAACTGCTATGGCTTTATTTTCTTTATATCTCTCATGGGTAAGTAGTTTATAACTAGTAAATAGGAAAACTAATCAAAAATTATCTGAGGCTCTCGTGACACAGCGGCACAGTGTCCGACAGTTATGGATTCGATTCCAATGCGGGAAAATGATTTTTTTTACTATTTTTTATTATTTTACTTTTTTATTTTTTTATTTATTTTGATTTTTTTACTTTATTTTCTCGCTCTAGTCACAAGACAAAGTGTATTAACATAACTATTATTAGGGCCCTTCTGCCTATCCTGCGTATCTGCGGTATACAGGTGAAGCCAATAAAAAGTAACAAGTAGTAAAGAGTAACAACATCTAAAAAAACATTATATCTTCCTATAAAAATATTTAAGCTAAACTTGTGTGGGTATATTTAAGAAAAATGAATTAGATACAAATACTGTTTGTGTCAATAATAATTAGAAATTATAAAAACACTTCAATACTTTAATGGTAGTGATACATTTAACATATAAGAAAATTGTAATGAAATTTGATATTATATGATAGATAATTTGAATCTACAACCACCTCGTGCTGTCATCGTATTTTACAACTGCGCTACGTAGGCGCTAAATTTCGCTTAAACGATATTTAATAGTAAAATTTTATTTATGCATATAATATATTTAATTCTGCGCTATAAATAACAAAAAATAATCATGTCAATATTTTTTTAGTGCTATTTCTCATATCAGAGCTGGGAGATCTAGTCCTTATCTGGGGCAACCTGCCTCTGATGACTGGTACTGCTTTTGTCCTGTTCACAAATCTGGCACACGCTACCAAATTCATTAATATTGTAATACGAAGGGATTCTGTACTGAAGATTATTACTGACAGCGATGACATTTTGAAAGCGGAGACGAGTGTTGAAGGTCGTAAAATTGTTGATAGGTAATTTCACCTAGATGGATTTTTATGGTCTATTTTTTGAAGGAGATAAGTTAGGTTAAGGAGGGGGAGTTTAGGAGAAGATATCTTTGTTGGTTAATTTGAGAAAACAAAATTAGAACGTAGCAGGACTCGACAACTTCTTGGAAACTAACCGAGGCAATATGTTCGGATCCCACTTGGGTCAAATTTTTAATCATTTTCAAAAATATTTAAATAAATAAAATATTGTAAAAAAAATCAAATAGAAATACTATAAACTAATAAAACTTGGACATCCGTTAATCCGTCAGCCGTTAATATAATTTATATTATATTAATATATATTATTCTTAGCCAATAATATAATGTAGTTAGTCGATAATATAGTATAATAATATTTTTTTACTAGTTGTAACAATGAGACGCGCTGGCAGCAACTATTTTACTTTTTACTGACTTTCTTGACTTGTATGGGATGGGCGAGCAGTGCTGAGAAAAATAAACTACCTTTAAGAGGATGGTGAGAATTAACTTTATGTAATTTTCAAACTGTATATTATACTAATTTCATGAGTTTTTCGTTAAAATTAGAAAGTAAAGGAGTGCGTGTGTCCGTAAGAATATGGCTATTATAAGTATATTAGTTCACCTTGTTCCGTAAAATTGTCAAGAGATTGCGTGCAACGTTGTTTTTCTTGTTACCAGAGAGAGTAAAGTCAAAGAAAATAATTCATTCCCACAAATAGAAGTTAGACGCTAGCCCCTGCCCCACGACAACCTCCCTGCTTTTTTATAAGCCTTAACATGATGTTTTTGCCCATAGATATTCTATTTACGGTTTTATATTTTTAAATATTTACAATTTTTTCAGGTATCCCTATGACACGAATAGGCCAATAGCATACGAAATTACGTATTTCTACCAAGTGTTCTCTATGTTTGGTGCGGCTTTCCTGAACGTAAGCAAAGATACTTTGGTAACTACCCTCATAGCCCAGTGCAGATGTCGCTTGCGCTTAGTATCACTTTCTTTAAAGAATTTGTGCAACAATGAACATTTTACTCTGGTAAATATATATGTATGTATATGCAATATATAATAAAATGTTGAATTGATTTATTTAATTTGATTTATAAGCAATTTTGTTGTCTCATTAAGTAAATGAGTTGATTTCTGGTAGCCATAACTCAATATCTCAATATCTGTCTAATTTTAAATTAAAAATATATTGCAAATGGCACCGCGGTACAACGTATAATTTTAAACGTGATGGGTCTTAGTTCGATCCTCAATCAGAGAAATGAAATGCATTGCAAGCATTGAGGGTCACCACTCAACACGCAACTCCTCAAAAAATAGTCAGCGCGTAGGAAACGGAGTGTCTTAACACTAGGTTCCCACCGCATGATCTGTTATATGCAGATAATAGCGAGGAGCTAAAAAACCTCTTTATATATATATTTTTTTATTCCTTACCGTATAGAAGATTCCTTCCTACCATTTTATACCATTCGTAATTTTCTTCAGGAAAGCAGTTCTTCCAGCACTCCAGTTACGGTCTCCGACAAAACTCTTCTATTTACACCAGCTCAAGAGGCTATAGCTTACAAACGTCTCAGGGCCTGCGCCATCAAGCACCAGAAAGCCTTGGAGACGACTTTGTTACTGCAAAATACTTTTTCCGAACCAATATTTGCTCAATTCAATGTATCACTTGTAATCATATGTGTAACTGCATTTCAGCTAGTGTCAGTACGTAACAACGTTCTCTTGGTGCAACAATGACTTATTTGTATTTTAAGTTATATCTAATTTTTTGTTTATTATATGAATATGTATTTGAATAGTTAGATAAATAGGCCACTTTCTACTAAATCATGTTTGTAAAAATATTAAAAAAAATAATAATTACACGTTTTCGAATATCATATGAATTGTAATGGCCTTTATGGCACGCTGAGACAGTGTTTTGCTGTTAACCCTATGATTTTGGGTTGGATTCCTACAATTGATTTATGTAAATGCTTTTAATTTCTAAGCTCCGATAGGCACAACGCGGCGTTGAGTTTCGCACTCATCAGACCATGTGTTAAAAATCCTTTAGTTTCCTTTACCCAATTTTTATATTTTTTTTACGATCTATCTTTTCTTTTTGAATGTACAATATTCATTCTTATCGTTTTCATTAAATGTATATTATAATATTGCTTTTCAAATTTCAGCAAACTAGTAATTATATACGTTTGATGTCCATGAGTACATATTTGATGAATATGATGTTCCAAGTATTCCTATATTGCTATCAAGGGGACCAGCTTTCGACGGAGGTAAGTTAGGAGTTAAATGCGTTCACAAAGTAACTAGTTGAATTGCAGGGCAGGCAGAGAAAACGTAGTGCTAAGACACTCTGTTCTCCGAGAACTGCCCAATTTTCGAGATATTGCTTAAGTTAATTGGCGGATTTTAATGTTGTGCTTTGCCTTTCTACCAGAGCGAGAAAATAGAAATTATTCATTCCCTTCAGAATTGAAGCGACAACCGTCGTATTTACAGTAAGACGCCGTGTCGCTACTCTACGGGTCATAAATATTACCATCGTGAATGCCAAATATCTAAATAGTTAAAAAAATTACGATTGAGTGACTTTACTCCACATTATATAGTAAATTATTCAAAATACGTAGTGTTATATTTCTCTGCTTAGAGTGAAGAACTAGCCAAAGCTGCATATGAGGTACCTTGGTACGCATGTAGCGTGCGCCTGCGCAGTTCCCTACTAATTATGATGGTGCGATGCCGGCGCGTCGTCAAGCTGACCGGCGCTGGTTTTACTACACTATCACTGGATACTTTTACGGCGGTAAGATCTTTTTGGGTTCTAGTAAATTCAACACTGCAGTATTCTATTTTTGGCTCCACCCTTAAAGCAAAAAGTTATTAGCTGAATGGGCTATGAAAAAATATGACAAAAATATCGTGTTTGTTGTTGTGTGAAATTCGTTTTCTCTGCCTGACGTAGTAAATTTGCTAACAGACTGAGATCCCAAGGCTCCCAGACCTACGTCATTTTTGCAAAGTTGAAATTTTAAGGAATAGTAGTCTAATGTAATTAAGATTTTAATGAATCTGAAAGGACCCCACTTTCAATTTAGTGAGTATGCATACTGTCTTCCACTTATTAGACTCATTTCAAAATTTCAGCTATGCTAATTCGTAGGTCTGGGGGCCCTGGCATCTTGGGCTATAATGTACTATTATTTAAATGTAAATGATGGAAGAAGGATTTAATAAAACAGATATTAATATAAATATTTTTTTTAGTTACAATAAATATTTTTTTAGTTTTTAGACAGAGAGAACATGGGAACCTAGTGTTAAGAGATTCCGTTTTCATTAAGATATTAACAATCGCCACTTTCCGTCGAATTCTGGAAGGCATTGCATGTTTAGTATCGAATATCGGAACTCAACGCCGCGCTATTTTTTTGATTTATTTGTTAGATTTAGGAGAATATAATTAAATTATGAGTATTTTGCTGATCTGAGGAGAAAAGTTTGGCGTTGAGTTATTCCACTCAACAATATATCGAATTCGGGCGGGAAGTAGAGAAGTGTAGAAGTATTTACTAGATTCTATCTGTTTGTGAAGTGACCCGGGAAAATCTTTAAATCTATGCTAAAACCACAAATCATAGAAAAAAAAGCTATTCCTCTTGGATAAAGCTGAAAAGTCTTTACCATTGACTATTTTTGTAGTTAATACCTCCATAGGAAGATTCTTACAAAATTAAGACACTTCTGCTCACCACTTTTCGTCGAGTTTTAGGAGTATTGGCGGAACTCTACACCGCGCTTTACTTCTTAAGCCTTTCTTAATCGTTAAAAAATAATTCTTCTTTCAGGTTATTAAAACATCGTACTCGTTGTTTACACTTCTGCAACAGGTTACTGAATAAAAATAAAAGAACACAAGTATTTTTCAAGAATTAATTGTACTTAGTAAACATATTTTTTATAGCTTTACACATTGTACTGTATTACACTGTATATCGCACAAAGCAGGGTAAGTAGAGAGAACCTAGTGTTAAGAAACTTCGTTCCCATTAAGACACTTGCACGGTGGTTGTAGGTTTGATCCTCATTCGGGAGAATGATTATAGTTAATTTATTGCCATTTTCCTGCTCTGAAAGATAAATCGCGGCGTTGAGTTGCACCAGTCAACGTAATATCACGAAAATACGACGGAAAATGGGCGGCGGCGTCACTTACAAGTAAGACTAGGTTCTCTCTGCCCACCCGAGCCTTCTCTTCTGTGTGTCTTCTGCGTGTATCTATTTTCATAGAAATCAGCATCAAAATAAAAGATTAATATAATTTAAATAAAAATAATTATAATTGTAATATGAATTTATGTTTTATTTAACACTTACTTATAGTTTTGTAAAAAACACATCCTTTACTTTAATTAAATTAAAAAAAAAATAGTTCTTCGCAAAAGTAACAAACAATACAATCATAATTATTATTTCTATTCATTGAGGTCAGATGCGACGCAGGGGCTATTGAAGGCATTTATCTAAGTAATAGATAAATGCTTTTTTTTTTAATTGGCTTTAATGCCGTTGATCTGGACTGTTGACAATCCTGGCGCAGGGGCACAAAGTGTGACTGTAAAACTGGGGTTGTGAGTTCGATCCACACTCGAGGAGATGAAATATTTATTTAAATTTATATTTCCATTTCCTCGCTCTGGTGCCGAGGACAAGCGCGGCGTTGAATTCTGCTGCTCAACACGCAATGCCTCCAGAATTAGACAGAAAGTGGGGAACGGAGTGTCTTAACACTAGGCTCTCCGTTTATATGTGTGTGTGTGGATCCCCTTGATATTTAGTGTTCAATTAATTTCCATAGTTTTATAAATAAAAAAGTGATATCCATTTAAATAATTTAATGCGACTATATTGCTATAAAATAACTGTTTCATTGAATTGGCTGAAAGGTCTCAATATACAGATATTGTAAAGTAATAATTTGTATGATGATCAATTAAAAAAAAAACAATTTACAAGATTTTGAATTTTTATTAGGTACATGATGAATTTTTATTAGGCTATGTTTTGACTCACGAAATAATACAAATACTTACAAATTATAATATAAAAAAAAACAAATTTTATTTTCGGCGATGAGCTCCGCCACTCAACACACAATGCCTAAAAAAATTGGCGGAAAGTGGGGAACGGAGTGTCTTAACACTAGGTTCCTTTTGCCTACCCTGAAGCTGATAAAAAAAATCCTCTGCCTTCTCTGCTATGTGCAGAATGACGCCGTTTTGATTGGTTAACATTTAAATTTATATTAATACAGTTTAGATTAAATTAATTGAAATGTATGTGTGTATTTTTTAATTATTATGTGGTCTTTCTAACAACATATTTTAACAACTAATTTATAGAGAAACTAATATTTACATGGAAATTACAGAGTAACTTTGGTAAGGTGTTAATTATTTTAATTTTAATTACTAGTTTACTCAACATCGCTTTTAGCGTATACAAATGTTGTCTCATGAAATATCAATATTCATACATCATAAACATTTTTTCTATATTTTTTTGGATTATATGTGTATAGTGTTCTAATATTCTTTATAAAAATTGGAACAGAGACTCAAAGATGCAATCGTGGCATAGTAAAATAAAGTACGTCGTTGAGTTCCATCAATTAACACATAAAGTCCTAAATTCGACCGGATAATGAAGAACGCCCAATGAAATATCTCATTAAGCATTATTTTTAATATCTGATATAGCAACATTTTTTTCATATATTTTTATTAATAAAAATTTAAATATACCCATTTTATCTATATGTAGCCGATATTTGGTACAATTGGAACAGCAACTGACAAGCTAAGGTTGTCGTGGCGCAACTTATTATTGTGGGTTCAATTCCCACTTCAGGTAAAGGAGTTATTTAGTATTTTTTTTAGTTGTCGTTGTCGCCGTTGAGTTGTACCACTGACCACGCAATGGACCAATCCTCTCAAATTCGGTTCGCTGTAATGAAATAAAGAAACTCGAAGGACAGCGATGTACTTTTTTTGGCTTATTAACAGTTCTTTCACATTTCACAATGTTCTTCACTTTGTTAGACAGAAATCATTCACACGAAATTTTTTACATCATAATTTTCTATAAAATTTAAATTTATTATTCTTGAAAAGAGAACGAGAAAAGGTTTACAATTCCATATTCAAAGTATCAATGCCTGAAATATATTTTACTTATATACCCGTATTAATATAGTAGCGTAATATTTTTGTTAAAGCAACTTTCAAATCATTCTACCAACATGAAATTGGTTGAAAACGTCAATTTCTCATTAAAAGTAACTCAACTAGTTTTCTTTATATTCGGTATTTGGACACCAAAATGTGAAGGGTGGAAGAAACGACTGTTTAGTATTTATTCTTTTGTCTCATTTAATTTTATACTAGGTAAGATGTTCATTTATTGATACTTTTTTGTATGTAACATACAACACATACGCTTTATTTGGTCGACTTGTAAGTATGTAATAAAATCTTTAAAAAATGATTTAAATAATTGTATCATAAAGAAACTTGGCAGTTATATGTAATTTGGGTCACATTAGAAATACAATAATTTGGTATCCTCAAGCTGTTCTGATGATGGAGTCAGGATCTGAATAATACATATCTTCAGACGTTACTACTAAACAATTCAAGTTTAGGTTCATATAATTTATACCGCACCGCGAACTTTCTATAGTACTTGAGGAACTTGATGAAGAAGTATTTCAATCAATTTTGTATAATATTTGTATTAGGTACATACATTATCATACAAGCTGGTGATCTTATCCAAGTTTGGGGGAACCTTTCTCTGATGACGGGAACTGTGTTCCTTTTATTGACGAATTTTGCTCTCAGCACCAAGGTATGAGTACTGTACGATATGAAAATATAAATTATTTTATGTTTTTTTAATAAATACTGCTACTAGATAAAATTTTGCTTCGCTTTATTTCATTTAGCTTCTTAATACAATGTGGAAGCAGAAAGAGATTCAGATAATGCTGGCAAAAGCTAATAATGAACTTTCTAACGAGAATCGGGAAATGGGTAAAACGATCGTCAAAAGGTATCCAATTATTTTATACATTCTTGTTGTTTGTATTTTTGAGGTAACAATTAAAAAGAAAAGTATATATGTACAAAACTTAACAAACAATATATAACATTAAAACATGCATATACAGAGTGGAAGTGTCAGCACCACTTTAAATGAAACCACAGTTTTAACTACTCTATAAAAGCCTAATACAATTAAACAAAATGTTTTATCCCAAAAAAAGAAAAAGATATTTTTTCAAACAAAATAAATAATAAAATTATTGTTATAATATAAAACACCATTTGTCAAGAACGCGTGCGTACGCACACATAAAACCACCGCATACGCCTCATTCCGAAATCGAGTCGTAGGTATTGGCGGCAAAGCTCAAAGATGTTTAACGTTTACTAGGTATTTTTGTAGTAGTATGTATGTGTGCCTCACACGAAACACAGGTATAGATAAATATCGTGAAATGAAAAAAAAATCCTATGTCTAAACTGTTGAGGTATGTTGATTAATTTCTTTAGGTATGGGTTTAAAATATTTTACCCTGGAGGAAGGAGCGCTGACACTTCCAACCTGTATATAACAAGTAATTTATCTCGAGTCCACGTGAAGTTATCAAGTTGAAATTAATATTAAATAATCAAGGTCCCGTCGAGCTCAGAAAAAAGCAAGCAAACAATAAGTCAACATTAAAGAAATTCGATCGATTTTATCATAACATACTTCCCGTGGGCCGTAGTTATGAAATTTTGTAGGAAAAAAATGAGAAAAGCAAGAATTTTGAGGTATTTCATAGAAAAAAAATATTACAAACTTTTATTTGTAGTTCATTTCATACAAAATAAGTGCTTAACACATGCCCAAACATAATTTTGTCATCTTTTATAAGTTGAACCGTTGACCTACGATCGGCACCTACACCTCGATGGGCTATTTCGAATCGCACTTATCCGGTTTTTTTCAAATATTCTTCAGCTGCAACAAAGAGACTATTATGCAGCTGTCAGTTTTCTACGCCCTATCCTATATGACGGTGTTCGGATGGGCAGCGAGTGCTGAAAAAAATGAGTTACCCTTGCGAGCTTGGTTAGTATGAATAAATGATGAATAAATATATTTTTTAAACTTTTTAAAAATAGTTTTTAAATAAAATTAATGATATAGCAGTAAAAATAATTGAGACCGTCGTAGTAGAGGCGTGCGACTGTAAGCGAGACGGTTGCGGGTTCGACTCTTACTTTGGAGAAAGAATTACTTTAATTTCTTTTCTATGTAAGAAGGTAAAGAGAAGAGAAGAGTGTTATGTTATGGTGTGAAATGAAGTTTTTCAACACCAATTTCACTCTGCCTACCCTGCTATATTCTGGATACAGCAGGAAGGTTTTAAAAACAAAGCACGTAATTTTTTATTTCTTAGTGTATAATGTTTAGGCCAGTCGTTGCGTAGCGGTACAAAGTGTGACTGTAAATCGACTGGTTGTGGGTTCGATCCCCACTCGAGGAGATGAAATATTTACTTAAATTAATATTTCCACTTCTTCGCTCTGGTGTCGCAAAGCGCGGCGTTGAGTACTGCCACTCAACACGCAATGCTTCCAGAATTCGGCAGAAAGTGGGGAACGGAGTGTCTTAGCACTAGGTTCCCTCTGCCTACCCTGTTGTGTGCGGGACACAGCGTGAAGCTGATAACGTTGAAATAAATTTATTTATATATTTATATGTACCTTTTTATTATTATTTATTATTTTTAGGTATCCTTACGACACATCTAAAACGCCAGCTTACCAAATAACCTATGCTCATCAGGTATACCTTGTAATTCAGTTCAGTAACTTTATAATTCAGTTTTCTTTTTCTTGAGTGATAGAAGATCTATT